>JAMKPZ010002864.1:0-36762 GCA_024699675.1 Amphibolis antarctica
AAAAAAAATTCCACCCTAAATTATTTTAATTAAACACTACATAATTAAAATCGAATTATTTTAAAAAAAATCCACCCTAATATTTAAGTTAAAAAAAATCCACCCTGAATTATTTTTATTAAACACTACATAATTAAAATCGAATTATTTAAAAAAAATACACCCTAATATTTAAGTTAAAAAAAATCCACCCTAAATTATTTTTATTAAACACTACATAATTAAAATCAAATTATTTTAAAAAAAATTCACAAACTTCTTTCAAATTTAATCACCGTATTCGTAATTAATGAAAAATTAATTAATTATTATAAGTTAATTAATACAACAGTTCGAAATATACGTATGTGAGTGGATTTTTAAAGTTAAAGGAGAAAGAGTACACACATCTTTTTAGGTAAAAAGAGAAAATATTTTTAAATTTTACAAAAAAGTAACTTTTAAATTTTTAAAGAAATCGACGCATGCCTGTAAAACCCATACCCTCTTTTAACTATAATCTAAATATATGTTCCCTTTGAAGCAGCAGGAAAAAAACTCACCGGTTAACGATTTGTTTGAATTTATTGCAAGCTTTTACCACATATATATATATATATATATATATGTACGTATGTGTGTTTGATTGGGAGGTGATTGTGAATGGAGGTTGAATGAATAAAAGCTATATAAAGCTGCGCCTTGAAGGAGGAAGGGTGAGAAGAGGGGCACGGGTTTTGCGTGAGAGCGATGGTCGGAGGCGACCGTTTTCCTTCGTACGTTAATTCTGGTGGTGGTGGGTTGGCGCGAATGTGGAGGGCAACCAACGACAGCCATTTCCCGTGGTCGTCGTCCTCTTGTGTGTATAAATAAAGAGTCGTCGGCCGCGGCACCAGGCGGACCGGACTCATATCTGTGCACCTCAATGGCTCCTGGCGTTCTCGCGTCGCTCCTGTGCCTGGCCTTGCTCGGCCTCTCGTCCGCGGAGGACCCCTACCTCTTCTTCACGTGGAACGTGACCTACGGGCGACGCACGCTTGTGGGCAAGTCTCAGCAGGTCATCCTCATCAACGACAAGTTCCCCGGCCCCAACATCAACTCCACCACCAACAACAACATCGTCGTGAACGTGTTCAACAACCTGGACGAACCGCTGCTCTTCTCCTGGAACGGCATCCAGCAGAGGAAGAACAGCTGGCAGGACGGCATGCCCGGCACCAACTGCCCCATCCTCCCCGGCACCAACTACACTTTCCACTTCCAGGTCAAGGATCAGATCGGGAGCTACTTCTACTTCCCCTCCGTCGGCCTGCAGAAGGCCGACGGCGGCTTCGGCGGGCTCCGCGTCAACAGCCGGCTCCTCATACCCGTCCCCTTCCCCGACCCGGAGGACGATTACACGGTCATCATTGGGGACTGGTACAGCAAGAGACACAAAATGCTTAAGGAGAGACTCGACGGGAGCCGCGGCCTCGGCCGCCCCGCCGGTGTGCTCATGAACGGGAAGTCCGGGAAGGAAGACGTGGAGCTCTTCACCATGAAGGCCGGGAAGACGTACCGGTACAGAATCTGCAACGTCGGTATAAAGACCTCGCTCAACTTCAGGTTCCAGGGCCATTCCATGAAGCTGGTGGAGATGGACGGCTCGCACGTGATGCAGAACGAGTACGACTCCCTCGACGTCCACGTCGGGCAGTGCTACTCCGTCCTCGTCACCGCCGACAAGAAGCCGGGCGCCTACTACATGGTGGCGTCCTCTCGCTTCACCAGGTACCACATCTCCGCCACCGGCGTGGTCAGGTACGTCGGCTCCAAATCCGCGCCGTCCCCGGCGCTCCCCAAGTCACCCAAGGGCTGGATGTGGTCCCTCAACCAGTTCCTGTCGTTCCAATGGAATCTGACGGCCAGCGCCGCCAGGCCCAACCCCCAGGGATCCTACCACTACGGCAGCATCAACATCACTCGCACCATCAAGCTGAGGAACTCGGTCGAGACGGTGGACGGGAAGCTTAGGTTCGCCATCAACGGCAAGTCCTTCACCTACCCTTCCTTCCCTCTTAAGCTGGCGGAGTACTACGGCATCGCCAAGCAAGCCTTCAACTACAACACCATCGGAGACGAGCCCCCGCCATCTCACACCCCCGCGGCCATCGAACCCATCGTTGTCAACGTCACCTTCAGGGACTTCGTCGAGATCGTCCTCGAGAATCCGGAACGCAGCTTCCAGTCCTACCACCTCAACGGATACTCCTTCTTCCCTGTCGGGTACGTAATTAATAATTATATACACATATAAATACTTTAATTTAATACATATCTATTTTTAAGTAATTGTTAACTCATTCATTTACCAACGAGAAAAAAATCTCAAGTATATATTCTGAAATACTAACATATGGCTCACTTTTTTAATCTTAATTTCTAGAAATACTTAACATTTACTCTTTTTATTATTAAAATTATCCCCACTTCATTCAACTATTTTATCCAACATTAATTAATCGACGGTGCGTGAGCCTGCGCAGGATGGGAAGCGGGAAGTGGTCGCCGGCGAAGAGGAAGACGTACAATGTGCTGGACGCGGTGAGCAGGCACACGATCCAGGTGTACCCGAGGTCGTGGACGGCAATCCTGCTCACCTTCGACAACGCCGGCATGTGGAACCTGAGGTCGGAGATCTTGGAGAGGGCGTACCTTGGGCAGCAGCTCTACTTCAGCGTCGTGTCACCTGCCAGGTCCCTCCGCGACGAGTACAGCATGCCACGATCCGAGCTTCTCTGCGGACCCGTCGCCAAACTCCCCAGGCCCCCGCCCTACACCTGACCGCCGACAACCACCCAAGCGATCGATGTGGGCGTCGTTTTCCCACCGGCCGGTTGAAGGAAATTTAGAGGTCCATGACCATACCACATATATTGAGAGTCAAAAATAACATTATTTACGAACATGTATACATACATATACAAATGTATTTCCTCACCATCAACGACACGCATTTTTCCGCATCGTACTACCATCTCTTATCACCGTCTTGTCTGTGATGTGAGCCCGCGGGTTTTAACGAGAATTCTTTGTTTTGGATACAATGATGTTATATACACGTGAGTTAATTTTTCGGTGGTAATATTAAAATTATTTTTTAATAATATTTAATTTTAAATTTTATATATATATACATATAACATAGAAATATCAAGAAAAAATGTAAAAGTCAAATATTTCTTAACTTTTTAGCTAAGGAAGAGAAGCAGAATTTGTCAAATATAATATTCTATAAATATGAATTTAAGAATACTAATTAAACGATATACATGAAGAAAAGAAAGACCAATATCATACTAATTAGATAAATTATTAAAAAATTTAAATGATCTACATTTAATTTAGATCATTGAATTAAGATATCATTAGAAAAATAATTTTAATTGTATCACTAAAGAACTTATATATATATATATATAATTTTTAATGATAGTTATAGAAATAAATTTTATAGATATCTAAAGTAATAATTAAAATTAAATTTTAGTAATTTTATCTCTATCCAATCTTACCACTTGTTCAAAATCCTTGATCAAACTTGACGAATTTTCACCACCGCTCGTATGTTATCCTTATTCTTAAACCGCTCTCCACCATCCTCAATCGACGTGCGTCCTCGTCATCGTCCCGCTGCACTCCTGCACGTCGCCTTAATGACATAGAATAATTTTTAATTTTTAATTTTTATGAAATAATTAACATACATAATTTTTACTGTAATATATATATATTCGTCCCATATGATTATGATATTTTATTATCTTATAAATATTTTAACATAATTTACCTGTAAAATCTTACCATAGGAGAAAAGAAAAAAAAAATCACTTTTTCACAAGAAAATGTGACAACTAAAATTTATCCACCTTTCTTTCTACTACATCACCTTGATCATATGACTGATTGTAGTCCGATTGAGCTAAGATTTTAATAGTAAGGTCATAACTTGATATTCTTTAAATTAGACAGTTAGATCAAAGATCAAAAGAGGTTTCAGAAAAATTCTGTTTGCACAATTATACAATGCACACTCTTGGTAGAATATCAATTTGAGGGGTAAAACAAAGTCTGTTTTAGTTAAAAAAAAATTAGTGACTCATGAATTCGTAGATCTTCGTTCCTATCCGGTCTCGTGATTTTAGAAGCTATGTAGAGATAACAGAAATTCCTGAAATATAACAGCTAAATTAGGTAATTTGTGTACCTCTTGTTTGTGTTAAATTTTGTATCATTAGTATTTAATAATAATGAATGTATGATTCCTCTAGTTAATCACTAAAGAAGACTTTATATACCTATCACTTAATTACAGTAGAAGATTTAAAGGTAAAAAATAATTTTCACGTAAAAAATTTGATATTATTTTACTTATGATTTATTTAATTTTTTCATTTATTTTGATCTTGAGAAGTTACCTGTAGACTCAAATTTCCCGTAAAATGCGACACCTACGGAGGATCCAGCGTCGGCAACACCGCCAACACGGAAGAAAATCGTGGGTCATCCGAAAAGGTTCCGGTCATTCATCTGTATTTAAACCAATGACAACTACATTTTGAAGGGGAAGGATGAAGAAAAAAATTTTCCCACCCAACGAATTAATCATCAATTTTAGAAGAATTGAATTGTACGAACGCAAATGAGGACTGCCCAGCATCGCCAATTTACAGAATCACTCTAATCCTATCCAAGAGTTGTGTGTCTCTACCCCCCTTGAACCGCAGCGGCCACCTAAAGAACATACCAGCATCCACTTGCCTCTTGAAGATCTGGGTCTTGGGGCATTTATCTGCGGCGGGAACATGCGCAGGGCAAGACGCAACCATCGGCCTCAGTTTACACCCGAGAATCTTTTGTTGAATGCAAACTCGGTAGGAGGAGCCCCTCTAATGCAAATAACGCCAGCAAATGCACCGAAACACAAGGAAACAATGAAAAGAATCCCACGGCCCGTACATATTCCGCGGTCTCAAGATTTCCCATTCAGGGGCTCTGCTCCGTGTCGTCAAGGATTTGCGTTGCATTCATCCATGAATCGATCGTCTCGTGTGAGGAAATTGCGCCAGTACCATTTGTATTTTGGAATACCAAGTTCAAGCCAAGGCTTCAAGTTTCCACTATAATGCAATACTGCAGCTTTTGTAATGTAATCTTTGCTAATATCGTATTCTTTGCCGAGCCCCGACAGAACCCATTTATCCTCTAAAGGATAGATCATATCTTGAAATGCAAGCAAGCTTATGGGAAGTGCAGCTCCTCTCAAAGACGCCATTTTCTTACTATCTACCTGCATTTATAAGAAAATGATTAAAAACAGTATAATGCGTCCATGCTAGGTGATGGGCAACCATAGCACTTCAGTTGGAGATAAATTGACATGAAAAAATAGGGTCTTTCTTCAATGCTCTGGACAAGCACTATCATAAGAGGTCCACCACATCGTTTTTCAAACAAAAATGCAAAGAAACAGCAGAGAAATTTTTGAAAATAACAAAAATGCCCGAAAACATCAATAACTTGCTCCAACCGAAATTCAGATAGACCATACCAGAAAATCATACATTATTACAAAAGATCAATTCGATAGTGATTTCCCTTTTTCATAGACATATTATTAGACTGTTGTTCATAAATACTTGTAAATTCTGAATTTTTTTTAAAAAAAGACTAGATTGGTTTTAAAGCAACTCTTGTGAAAGTTTTGTTTGCAACCATGTTACAATCCTGTTGCATATTAGCATGTACTGAAATTGGCTCCATGAAAAAAGCATCTTCGTCATATATTTCAAAAACTTGCTTTATTTAATTTCCAAAAAAACTAGATTTCCTTAAACCCTACTGCCATTAAATTATTCAGTAGTTGCAAAAGCTTTACTTACTACTGCCAAATCAAGCACTCCAAGATAATGCACCATCATCTTCCTATTTTCTCCAATTTGTCATATACTTTTTTCTTTTTTCTTTTAAAGATATCACATACCAGATGTTGGTTACATTACATGAGTGGTGACAAGGGGAATAGATGCAAAAAACTGATTTTATTATATTATATTACTTGTAAAGGTTAACTGGAGAAAAATTTAAAGCTACTTGGTTAGTAATTTTGGGAAAGGATTTAAATTTATATACTTTAACTGAATATTTGATTATAAATAAAAATATATGAAAGAAAAGGATTCATGTGGCTGACTCTTAAATAGGATTATAACATAGGTTGCTATTGTTGTATATTACATGTGAATGCTAAATCTTGAAACAGGAACCGATACACTCAACCGTTGAGATTAAGAGTGCCTAGTGTTAAAAAAATGAAAAAAAAAGAGTGCCTAGTGTTAATGAGTATAAACTCTAAAATGCAACTACTCAAGTATTGGTCCATCACAACTACTACCTCTTTTCGGAGCATTGCATAGGTTGACGTAATATCATGTTCCCTCCACTTCTCAAGGTCTACAATATTCAAGCCAGACATCCAGATGCATGAATCACCATTGAAATTGTGACTACCCAAATAATGCTTTAGCTGACCTAATTTCACCTTACAGAAGTGAACGGCACCATTCACCTTTCCTTTTAAATCAAGTCCCCATAACGGTGACAAGTCCTGCTGAACCACCACGTCATCATCCAGAACCACTATCTTCTTCAGATTCTTGAATATATCAGGAAGAAGGAAATGTGTATGGCCAAAAATCGAAATATACTCAGTTCTTATTTGTAGAGCAGAAACTCTGTATTCCTCAGAGAAAGAAGTTTGTTGTAGCTTGGAATTGCAAGAGATGTTTAAGCCAAGATTTTCAATATTCAGAACATGAATAATTGCCTCTCTGTAAGAATTTTTTGAGAACCAAAATTTCATGGCATAATAGTTTTGGTCATCTGTAAGAAGATGAAAAACTACATTCTTGCTCACCTACAGAAACAAATAATAATAATAAGGCCTCGTGATGACTAATGTTCCAGTACTCGTAAATGACACCAGCTTGAAGGGTTTGCAATTTTTTTTTTCATTTTTTGAAAGGTATCAAATTATGCAGTTCAGATTGTTAAATGTGGATACCAATAAAAAAAGCATAAAAAACAAAATATGACATACCTTAGCATTCATGACAGTTGAGTTAACAGTGACAGATGAAGCTAAGACATTTTGAGAAAAAATTACATAATGATGGAAGTCTGGATTCTCTAGCCTTCCCACCTGTTGTACTCCTGCATCTACTGATGATGGATCTTTAAAATATTCTACTGTGAGCCTCATTGTCAAGCAGTGGAGACCTTTGGGTATAGTTTGTGCATCGAGGTGATAAAGAAATGCACCCTGCCTCATATAAAACCGAGCTTCATCCTCAGCCACATTGAGAATTTGTGCCAATTTCTTGTGAACATTGTTGCAGTCAACATTGAATGATTTCGCTTTGGATATTGTCTTTTCCATTTTCTGGATTTTCTTCTTAACACTGAACGAGGAAAGTGTGTCAATTTTCTACTGATGTTCATAGAACAAAATATTGACCATAAAAGTCAAATAATTAAATGTTGCAGGGCAAGATTACATCATCAACGGCCATCTCAAGAAGCAAATTTTTTGATCCATATGCTCGATCTTGATGGTTCATTTGTGTTTCTCATTTTGTATATGTGTGGGTGGGGTTGTTATCACAGTCCAGATTGTTTAAGCTAGAGCATCCTTTCTAACAGTTTAACAGCTTACAC
Organism: Amphibolis antarctica; assembly: GCA_024699675.1. NCBI lineage: Eukaryota > Viridiplantae > Streptophyta > Magnoliopsida > Alismatales > Cymodoceaceae > Amphibolis > Amphibolis antarctica. The sequence goes on from JAMKPZ010002864.1 coordinate 7,735, forward strand.
AATCGAAAAAGATTTCAAATGCAACTTGCAAGATACTTGGCATATCTTTAGGTGCTAAAGTAAACATCCTAGTATATATGGCTACATGACAACTGCAGAGAGTGATTTTAAATCAGAATTGAAGTTTAAAGGCCTTTCTCCTCTTTTGCTGTGCCAAAGCTTTTCAGAAACGAGCATCCTACTGTTACCAAAAAAAACAGAATCCAGGAAATGCAGTGAAGTCATGACAAAGTGCAAATAGCTAACAAAACACCAAGAATAATGTACTCTAACAAAGTACATACCAGTTATCAAAATGTGCATTTAGCACTTGGGCAAAAGAGAACTTAATATTATAAGAAAATCATGTGTATCATTATATAAAACATAAATTGCCAAAATATTAATTCTAGAGGGATTTTATAATATGTTAACCTTATCGGTGTTTCAGATTGCAGAATCTAAGATTTTGGAAGGAAAATGATATTTACAAAGCAAGTTTACAGATGACAACTGACTGCAGCATTACACCAAGCGACAACAAGAAACCTACCAATTATTGACAAAATGCATTTGGAAAAAAAATAGATTTGAGTTTTACTTACAATATTGGAAGGTCTGCATCTACTTCAGCTGCACTAAGCATTCTCTCATGATCTTGAATATGCTGTCTTATTTCATGACTGAAATTTTCCTGGTTTGGAAGTTTAGAAATACTTGGATAATATGCTCTGGCTAAAAAAAGTTGACTTTTAAGTTTTTTCACCAAGTTGTCCGTGATTTTCCTTTTGTGATTAATACAGTAACTCCTGTATTCTGTCTCAAACGGGTTTTGAGTTTTGTTGGTGTTTAATTCCTGAATAGGAGTCATAGTGCCAACATCACCTTCCTCATTGGTGTTCTAAAGAAAAACCAAAAAAATAAACTATTAGCAAAAGTTAATTCCACAAAATATAACTAAACAAACAAAATAAGTCATAGCAAAATGGTTAACAAGATGATTTTAAGTGGTGCATGCTGATCCAAGTTGAATATTAAAAAAAAAAACTACCGTTCCACTTGATTGATTTTCACCAAAAATGGTGGCATGCATGACAACTTGGTGTCAATTTAATGAATTACCGACTACAGTCTAGATATCCACTTATGTAGAAAACTTACTCTAGCATTGATTACGGTAAGGGTTTTGGGCATAACCACCTGTGGCGTAGGAAGATCTGCATGAATAAGATTACCGCCAAACTTGATGATTTCATGATAAAGAAAATTGAAAAAAAAATTCCAAATGAATTTGAAAAGGATGCAAATAGAAAGAATCCAACTTATGCACCTTTAGGGTGAAAGATATCATCTTGCACTTGAGTATTGGATAGTGTACCTCCTTTAAGAACAAGGTGAGCCTGAGTTTCTCTTGTTTTACCATTGCCCACAAGATTGTTTTCTGCTTCCTGACACAAGGAATATAATCAAACTTGTAAAAAAATACCTCACTCTGTCTCAACACTAGAATTCCACAAAGAGAAACAGCTCTCATTTAATGACTTCCATGACATTTTATTGATTACAAAAAGTGCAGAAACAGGAAAAAACATACAAACATCCTTTAGCAATAATGATGGAAAAACTCAGAAAATCTATAATGCAATAAAGCAATAATACTCAGACATTTTGTGCTGCTGCAGAAAATCAGATTAAATGTAAGGTTGCTTCAAGAAGATTCTGATTAAAAAATATATTTTATTCATGTTGATAAAGACACGCTAGAGATTTTTGGTAACAGCATGAACTGCAAAATGGAAAAACTTCCAATTAAATTTTGAGATTGGAAAAAGGAAGTTTGGCACCAGGATTTGAAATTGGAATGGAAGGTACGAAATCATGCAGCTTTGACTAATTCAACTACTTAGAGTTGGTTCTCCAAATTCACTTCTTAATATTACCTTGTCAGTGCGTCAACCACGACAGTACCTGGAGGTTTCATTGTGCTAAATTTGAGAAGCAGCAGAAAGGTTGGAGGTCAGAGATTCTTGAATGTTGGAGGAAGAATTATTTTATTGAAAAGTGCCATAGACTAGCCTTTCAGTGTCGCACATATCTGTTTTTTGGCTTCCTAATGGTGTAGTGAAGGTGCTTCAAAAAAAAAGATGTATTGCTGGTTATGGAAAGTTGCAATGGAAGATAGCAAAAGTTTCTTTTAATAAAGGATGTGGAAAGGGAAGAGTTTGTGTTTTTCATTCATAACCTTAAAATGGAGAAGATACAAGCATATATATATATATATATATATATATATATATACATACATAAATGGGTATCCATTTAGATTCTAAATGGATCATACAATAAGGGACACACAACTTAACACTCTCTCTCAAACTGAAGCATATGTATCAAACATGCTCAGCTTGTTACAAAAATTTTCAAACATTCCATCCCTAATACCTTTGGTAAGAATATCAACAAATTGATCTTTAGATTGAGTATATGAAGTAGAAATTACCCCTCTTAGTGCATTGTTCCAGATGAAGTGACAATCAATTTCAACATACTTGATTCTCTCATAAAAGGTAGGATTATTGACAATGTATATGACAACTTGATTGTCACAATGCATAGGCATTGGACTAGGAACATCAACTCCAAGTTCCTGAAGCAAGACTTTCATCCATATCAACTCTAATGTGGCATGAGACAAAGCCTGATGCTTAGCATCAGTACTAAACTTTGGGACCACATTCTGTTTTTTGCCATGCCACGTGACTAGATTTCCACTAAGATATGTCAAGTAGCCCGATGTAGACTTCTTGTCAACCTTATCACTTGCATACCCAGCATCAGTAAACCCTTCAACTCTCAAATGTCCATACTTCTGATACAAAAGGCCTTTTCCCAGGGCTTTCTTGATGTAAGCTAACACATGAATAGCTCCCTACCAATCTATATCTCTTGGAGCATGCATAAACTAACTAAGAAGACTAACAATGTAGGAGATGTCAAGTCTTGTAACTATTAAGTATATAAGCTTTCCAATAAGTCTCTGGTACCTCCCTGGGTCTTCAAATAAAGGGGAATCCTCATCCCAAAAGGAATGATTCTATTCAAGAGGAGTATTCTTAGGTTTGCATCCTTCAAGACCAGTTTCAGCCAACAGATTTAAAGCATATTTTCTTTGAGACATGCATAGTCGTCCCATAGAGTATGCAAGTTCAATACAAAGAAAATACCTTGGAGTTTCTATATCTTTTGTAGCAAAATGTTGTCTCAAAAATCATTTGGTCTCCTCAATGGCTTGATCATCATTGCCTATTAACAACATATCATTAACATAGATTACAAAAATAACATTTCTACTCAAGGTATGCTTGATAAAAATTGAATGATCCACTTTACAGCTATCAAAACCACCACTCTACATAACACTATTGAATTTTTCAAACCAGGCGTTAGGGCTTTGTTTAAGGCTGTAGATAGCCTTATTTAACAAGCACACCTAAGGCTCCCTTTGAGCAACATAGTTTGGAGTTGTTCAATGAAAACTTGTACATCCAAACCTCCATAAAGAAAAAGCATTCTTTACATCTAACTGAAATAGTCGCCAAGATAGGTTGACAGCTATAGATAGAAGCACACGAATGGAATCAAGGCAGACAACTAACAAGAATGTCTCAGAATAATCAACCCCATACTCCTATGAGAAGTTTCATTCTACCAACTGAGCTTTGTACCTGTTGATAGCACCATCAAGTTTACATTTGATGGTGTACACCCATCTGCAAGTAATCACATTCGCCCCTTCAAGACAAGGAACAAGATCCCAAGTACCATGAGATAGAAGAGCCCCCATTTCTGCATCCATGGCTATTTTCTAGTGTGGAATTTGAAGTGCCTCCTGATGATTCTTGGGTATAGACTCAATAGAAATAGAAAAGGGCAAAATAGTGGAAGGTATCATCAAGGTTAGCATAAGAAACAAAATTTGATAAGGGGTGTTGTGTGCATGTATGGGTTCCCTTCCTAAGAGCAATAAGAAGTTCTTTGGAGGCAGGTGAGGTAGTTGGCTCACATTTAGGAAGAGAAGTTGGTGTTGGAGCATCTGAAGGTGGCTGTGGGCGACAATGATATACCTGTAACCATGGCTGATCACCAATGTCTTGCACAGGAGTGTTTGTAGGATCTATGGCAAGTAAAGGAATAAAACTACCATCAAAATCAACAACACCCGAGACAGGAATGAGATCTAGATCTTCAGGAATGGACTCATTGAGGGAACTAAAATAAGACTGTGATTCAACAAAGGTTGTATCCATAAAGGTATAATATTTGTGGGTAGAAGGATGATAAAAACGATATCCTTTCTAAGTACAAGAATATCCAACAAACATGCACTTATAGCCTAAAAGGATAACTTGTCAAAACCAAGAGATAGTTCTTAAACAAAGGCAACACACCTAAAAACCTTTGGTGGGATAGGAAATAAGCCTCTATTAGGATGGAGCCGATGAAGAAGAACAGCTCACCCTAAGGGGGTGGATGATATCCTATTGATTAGGTAGACAGCTGTTAGAACAACATCAGACCAAAGATATTTAGGAACCTTTGACTAAAACATAAGAGTCTGGGTAACATCAAGAATGTGATGATGTTTTCGCTCTGCAACCTCATTTTGTTGAGAAGTATGAGAACACATGGTCCCTATGGATGCTGGTATGTCTATATATATACATGACTTAATGTGTCATTGATTTGGCAATTAAAATTTTCTTAAGGTCAAAAGAGGTCAAAGTTTCCAATACCACAAAGAATACATTTTTACAATTTGAATAGAATGATTTGTTTATTCAAAAATATTAATAATACCCGTATTTTTTGAAAAGGATTAATAATATCTATATTAGTATTCAAAAATATTAATACAAATTGCATTTGTATTCAAAAAAAAAAATCAAGAAAACAAATCCATATTTGAATCCAAATTTAATTTGGATATCCAGATCCATATTGCATCCCTACCTGCATCAACTACCTCTAGAGCTATTTGAAATGCCATGGAGTGTCGACAGAAAAGATGGATTCCATTCTATCAAACTTCAACCAACCATTGTAGCATTTATGTAGTATAATCCTTTTCTATTCCAATCTGCCATGCTTCCCACCCTCCATTCACCCCTACAGCAAGTACTCTAAGAGAGTTTCTGGAGAAGAGAAGCACACATCCAAGGGACAAAAGATTGAGCTACTGAGAGCATGAGTGGGGAAACTTTATGTGGGGCAGCTATACGTGAAAGCTAGGATGGCAAAATAGCAAACTAAACATGTGAGAGGGTTGTGGACAGAATAGGCAAGATCCAATAATAGCTAAATGATTCGTCCCATTAACCAGGCCAATTGTTGGGAACTAGGTATACAAATACAACCAATGATAGGAGTCAACACAGAATTTGGCATGGAAAAGCCACAAACTCAAAAATGGAAACCAAATTAACAAATCCAAGCAATCAATATTTGTTAAGATCCTTAAAAAATCAGATATCCCATATTTCCCTTATACAATGTACACAAAACACTCAAACATCTTGATAAGGCAAAATAAGAATCTAGAATAGAGCCTTAGACAGCATTCATCCTCGCAAATTTCTCCTGTTCTCCATCCCCAATCACTAAACCCATCCCAAAATGCACTACAGCAGCTAACTCTAAAATCCTTTCCAAATGTCACAGACAAGAATAATGGGTTTCCTTCTATCAAACATAGTCCCATTTTGTAGTATAACATTTTGCAATTGCAAGTTTCACTCTCTCAACTTGCATATCTAATAATGCCAATATCCCAATTCCACGCCTCTCAATGGCCTTTCAACATGATCACAACCACCATATGTAATTGGTTCATCATATAAAGGGGGTAAAATCACAATATAAGAACTTTATATATTATTTTTCTGATACATTTTTTTTTGCATAATTCATTTTATGATTTACCTGTTATGCCCATGATACTCCAACTTAATAAATAAATAAGTTGATTTGGCATATCTATGTCGTATGTCATAAAATCTTTATCCATATCATGCTGCACAATCTGCGCTGACATCCCGTGAAAGTTCATGCTCTACTATTTATGAAAGATGCACCCAATTCCAAAAGCAGTGTCTGATTAATGTAATATCCAGTTAGAATTGCATAAGCATTGTCCATCCCGACAAGCTTCAATTCTCTTCTTGCTCAGAATGCCTCTCAAAAGGCACCCCTATGTAACATTTGAATTTGATGCATTATTTAATGTAAATTTATTATTTGACGATTGTGAAATAGAAATTCTTTCATTCCAAAATAGAAATTCCAGTTCTATACTCCACGGTTAGCTTGTTAAGCTACTAGGACATGAATTACGAAGAAAGAGAGAAAAAGAAGAAGCAGGGAAAGTGTGGCGTAGTGATGGTAGCAACCTGAGGGAAAGTCTTCTCGTGGCCATTTTGCGCTTTACCATAACCTCGAAAACCAGAATCCTGACCATCCCAGCTCAAGCAATAAACAACAATGAAGGGAAAAATTAAGGGCACGCAAGACATAAACCGTCGAGAAGAGATGCTCACCAAAGTGGAGCGATCAAAGCTGAGATGCCCTGCAAGACAGAAAAATCAAACAAAGACGAGAGACCATCTGTCAGTTAAACCCCAGTACAACAGAAGCAGCAAAAGCATCCCAATACCACCAAGGCGCATCTCCCAACGACGGAATCCGCGCGACTAACAGAAAGGAAGCACAATGTGGCCACAACAAAAAACTCCATCGGGCGGACCTCCACCTCATCCGCTCCGGAACAGGAGCAGAGCCGCCCGCCGTACCACTAAGAACCCCCGGCACTCATCGCCATCGGACCTAGAGACACCAATCCAGGGGAGATGAGAAGAGGAGAGGACGTACCGGAAGGGAAGCGGTTGTGGACGCCGAGCAGGAAGGCCAATGGAACGAGCAGCGAGAATAAGACCAGCGCCAGCACCGCCGTGGTCAACCACTTCCACCTCCGCTTGGCTGGCGTAGCAAAGGGAGCCACGTACGTCTTCATCCTCTTTCCTAGTCCACGCTCGCGTTACTTCACTTCCCCGGAATCGCTCCCACTTGCCGGTCCTCCCTGCCTTTCTGCTTCCCGTGGGCCGCCCTCTGGCGTCGAGATGTCGGGAACGGAATCGCAGAGACGGAAGCAACTCGAGCAAGGTGATAGAGTGAAGAGAGAGAGAGAGAGAGAGAGAGAAGAGAGCGCAAGAGAGAGAGAAAGAGAGCAAGATCGACGGAGCCGTATCGTTCCAATTTTATCAAATGTCTCCGAAGAGATCGACAGAGCCGTAAGAGTCGTAGAGAATGCGATCGATGAACGGAAGCCGGAGTGTCGAAATCGGAATGAACGAGCTAGAGTGACTACTCAACGGACATTAATATCAGAAAAAAACAAAAAAAAAATTCGATTCAGCGTAGAAAAAAGGGTTGTTTTTTTTTTTTATCCGTTGTGGAGTTTTTTTTTTTTTTTTAATGCGAAGTCGTCGTGTGGCTTGAAAAATAAAAAACTTTGACATTTGTTTTTTGGGAAAAATAAAATAACTCGATTCAGCATAGAAAAAAGTTTTTTTTTATTTTTTTATCCGATGAGGAGTTTTTTTATTTATTTAATGCGATGCGAAGTCGTCGTGCGGCTTGACAATTGCACGCTAACGACGACGATGGATCAGCTGTCGTGTGATTTGCTTACAAAGGATTGGGGGATTTAAGCGATTTCAACGACAAAAATTCAACGACTTACGTGAAGCGATTACAAACATTGTCGATGAACTTTCTTTATAATTTTTGTAAATAAATACAATGAAAAGATAAAAATCAATATATACGATAATTACAAATTAATACACGAAAAAATTTTCGTGTCAACCAATCCTTCGTCTAAATTAAGATTTTAAAAATCCACTAAATCTGAAAAGCTTAATTTTTATTTTAACTGCTTATAACTTATATTAAGTTCAAAATGATAATTTTTATTATATCTGCTTGCGTGTGTTGATATTTTTAGGATAACACCTACGTATTGCTTTCAAGTTTGAAGCGCATATATATATATATATATTGTTTGTTTATTTAGTTTTAACTTTAATTTTAATTTTAATAGTTATAAAAAATTAAATTTAAGAATACTTTTACAAATGATATTAAAGTTATATGGTAAATTATGAAATGAGAATTCATATATAAAAATTTATATTAATTTTAAGTTAAAGTTAAAATTAAGAAAACAAACGAGGATACGCTTATATGCAATTAATTATCATAAATTTCCCATCTTACCAAACTAATTTTAATTTATTATCCCACCTGTATCACTCATTATCGTTCTAAAATATATATCTCCCAAAGGAGATTGATGTTTATAAATTTACAAAAAATCATAAGTGAAGTTGTGAGATAAAAAATAATTTAAGTTTATTTTGCAGATTAAGATAAAAAGTAATTAATTAAAATTTATTTTACTGATATATGTTTAATGTTACAAGTAACAACTAAATTTAATTAAATCTAAAAATTCCCGCAACTATAAAATAAGTGGACCAATATTTGTCCACTATATTAGAAAAAAAAAATTATCGAATGCTTATAATAGTTGCAAACGCCCGCTTACAGTAATTTCATTTATGTCAAAAAAAAGGAAAATTACAGTATTATGAGATTTTTTTAAAATTTTAAGATATCAAGTTTAAATCTTTATTTAAGAAAGTATTATTTAAATCTATTGTAAAATCATAATTATGTCTTTTTAAATCTTAACATTCATGATTATACCTGTATGATAATTATGTCCGATCGGCGATCACTTTCCGTTCCGGCCGTCCGCCCTTTTCTTCCGCTCCTCTCTCTCTCTCTCTAAAAGCTAGCAATAATACAACTGTTTGACGAACTGCCGTAATGGAGGTGGTACAAGTTTGACCGAGTATTAAAAGAAACGTCTCGAACCATAGTATTTATCTCGTTCCCGTTGCCGTCTGTTGGACTCGGCTCCGATCGGACGTGAGGAGTCGTAGTTACTGTTTATTTTTGACCCATCGTGTCTTCGCCAGCAGGTGGGGCGTGACGGGCGAACCACCACCGCGGCGCTGACAGCGAACGACGCCGTCTGTGGTCCGTCACGCCTTAAAACCCATCAATCCACCGTCGCGACTTGTGCGGCGACTCGCGAATTCACATCACATGGGCGCGAGAGTAACGCGTCTCTTTCGTTTTTCCTTCTTCGAGTGGTCATACGTTGGTGGTGTGAATATTAAAAGTCCGTAACGTGACAATGTAAAAGTTTTTTTTTTAAGAATTTTTTCCCTTAATTTTATTTGGTACCTACAAATTATAAAAAAACTACCAAGTAAAGGGACTAAATGATAATGTAAAAGTTAAGGTACTCATTAAAGCATCTCATACATGTTGAACAACGCTTTCATCATCTTAACTGTTTGTCCTCTCCTTGATGACATTGAACACAACGTTCTTTGTCAACATCAACCTAACTATTTCCAATACCTTCCTATCCAACTGCTCTCACTCTTCTTAGCTCAACTTCTTGGGTTTTACCCTCATTAGTGGTGCGTCAAGATCCCTCGTGTGAAGGTAGTCTTCAATCTATACCTTCCAGAACCTAAAATCCTTTCCATTGAATTTTTCTACCATGTACTTGCTCTCAGTCATGGTTCCCGCTCCTCCTAGAATTTGTGTACTTCTACTTGACTACCAATTTGTACAACCAATTTTTACCCTTCCTATCAGACGTCACCTCCTCTAAACACCCTCCTGCACTTAGCGGCAAGCCCCCCTCTTTATCTGGATGGACGTTGGTTCCTTCACCACGACTGCACAGAGACGACCCTTCTCAAACCTATCCTCTAATACTAGTTGTTGGGATTTCTACCAGATCGTACCTGGAACCCCCTTTTGCAATCGCTCGTGCACTCATCCTCTCTTGTGTAGTGGAGTGGAGAAAAGAGAAAGAAAATAATACACACAATACAAGTTTTATGTGGTTCGGCAACTTGCCTACTCCACGAAACGGTGGTGGAACTCCTACTACTTCAGCTCACAAGTTATCAATGTGTACAAGCATCAATTTACAACTACTGTGGCAGCTCTCTACTCTCTCACACACACAACACACTCTTGGACGAGCGTCGTTTCTCTCTTGTCACGAATGTTGCCATCACTCTTTGCACTAGGCCACATGTTACAACTTCAAGGGTTACAATATGTTCTATTTATAGAGCAACTCACTAAACCCTAGAGTACATGCAATCCTAACCATCGATCTGGAACCATCATCAATAGATTTGACGTGGCTGCCCTCTAACCCAACGGCCAACTAGATCCTCCCAACAGCCGCTCCTCGCCTCTGTTGCTAACTGTAACTCTACGACCTTAAATCTATGGTCTGTCGTAACTTTACAGTCATTAGTTTACGACTCACCGTAACACTACGAACTATAGTTTACGACTCACTGTAACACTACGAACTATAGTTTACAGTTCATCTTAACACTATGGACTTTGTGTCCATGCTCATCCTTCACGAGCTACGTTTGGTTCCCTCACTCAGCTAGACCTTTATGGCCCCTTGTAGCCCTTAGCATTCCAGCCAACTACAAATGCCAGCTGCCATCTCTCGTCGATCGACTATCGCTTACCTTTTCATCGAGTTAGGCTCTACACACAAACCCCAACATATAGTACCAACAAAAATAAATTAAATTCAATTCTACCAACATAAACAAGTGATTCATGAGAATTAAATTTATTTTAATTCAATTTCTATAAATTTCATGAACACAAACGAGACCTAAAGTCTATATCAATGAACCACCAAAGTAATATTTTAATGACCGAAAAATTTCTTATTAAAATGTATGATATTGAGTTTAAAATTATGCTAATATAATATAATTGTCTTAACATAATAATTGTCACAAAAAAATCTAAAAAAGAAGTGAACCTGTTTTTAAAAAAAATCGAGGAGGGTGTTTGGAGATTTTTAACATTTCAGGGTTCGTTCGTTCATCTACCGTCTATTTATTCATGCTTTAATAACCGGCAAGCCCTGCAAAACAATGACCCATTTCATCGCACACCGGTGGGACGCAAATATAAACGTTTCCTCCATGAAAACAATGCAAACAGTAAACGTCTCAGCGTATCATATCGTGTTATATTATATTAAACAAGATGTAATATAAAATTATTGTATCGTTACAACATATCAACTGATTACATAAAACAAAGCATGCTTTTTTCAAAAAAAAAATTATTAGGTTGCATTATTAAAAAGGAGTCCCACTCCCATTACAGGTTTCCACGAGCAGGAATTTAGCACCTATAAAACAAGATAATTAAATCGACCATGTAGTATAATTCATACTCTAATGATAACAAAGAAAAACACGAAAGAATATGGCACTGAAATGATGTAAAGCTATGCAAGCACTTATCATGGGTATTATATGCTTGCTGCCTTAGGTTTTCTAAAAGCACGAAAGACTTGATTACTTGTAGAAGCCTATTATTGGGGTGCTTTTCTCTTTTTATGATGGTAGGGAGCATTTTAACCTTATTTGTTTCTTTCCGTTGAAACCAAAGCCAGGGCCTCTTATCATCAACCCCATACCACATGATATTCTGGAGACATGTCTGCTACACTTGCCTTGCTGAAGGAGACATATTATAGTAGGCTAGAAATTGGGACATGCAACTTAATTATATCATTAATTTATTACAATCATGTTAATTTGAACTAGTATATATATATTTGTATTTTTTAACTTATATGCTATTGTAAGATCAGTGGGGGAGAAACGTGCCTGGGACATGTGGCTTCTCACCTCATCTAATGCATGTCTGCATCCAGATGATCATAGGCATGTGCCCGGCATTAGATTCGATTGAGCCAACAAGTCAACTTCTGTGCATCGGAACAACGTCAAGGAATGATTGACATATAATTGTCATGCTCAGCCTACTGATCCCTACCGAGTACAATCACCTGTTTTTTTCAAGGTAAATAGCAGATCGCATTAGATAATAAAGATTCTCAATTATGAAATCAACAACTGAGGGAAAAAATGTACAAATACCTATTGGGTAGGACATATGGCCCTTTCTTCCATCTGAATATGTTTTAAATGAATTCATCCTAACATATGTTCATGCAAACATGTAGCCACTGTGATCCAATAAACTGAATAATTTCAGTGGCTTTTTTTATGTTGTTTACAATGCTAGTACTTTTGTATAGATTTAAACTCAAGATTCTATTTTTGTTTTAGATTAGTAGAATTGAACTATCAGAATCAAACGCCTACAACAAAACCATCCCCCTAAAAAAATTACGGTTACTAATCTGAAATTTTGTTCTGTAAGTATAGTAGTTGAAAGACAGACGAGCACACGAACATAGGCACATACATCAGAATAAAAGTCATTATTTTATAAATAATAGGGAAATAATATTGGACATTATGAACCATTCTCTCTTCATGAATACATGTAAACATAGGAAGAATCAATCTGCACAGATCCAATCCTTTGAGATGGAATTCATCTTCTAAGTTGTCATTCCTGCAAAACCAGCAGGCTATTTAGAAATTCCCTTTGCATTACTGTTTTTCGTACTAATAGCAAGTCATTAGAAATTCAAGACAATCAAATCAGGTGTGGTTAGCCTACGAGATCAAAGCATAAATCTATGTGTACATATATTATATAGTGAGAAAGAATGCCAGTTAGAATGTAAAATGAAATTATCGACCTTGGGAACATATCAGACTGAGAAAGTGGAAAATAAAGGAAGGTGTTTGGATTCATCAAAACAACTTTCTAGGGGTTCAGCTAGGTGACTAACTCCCTCCTAATCCACTGTTTGTGTGAAATCTGGCAGAGCTTTTCAGCCCATCCAAGGTGCCTGTGTGAATTTTCCTTTAGCGTTTCAGATGAAAATCAAGTAACTGAAGGTATTACTCCATTCACTGAACAATTTCGCCCCATGCCATGTATTCCTTGGCCAGAAGTATCACATCCATTTGCAATATTGTTGGAAATAGGTTGTGTTCCTGTTTGACAGTAACATTTTTTATCGACAATAACTTTTGATTTAAATAACCTATTTGCAGCTCCTGCCGCAAAGGCAAGCATTAAGATGGCATGCAGCAAAAACAATCAAATCGATTAGATACTTTATAAAAGAAACTTGCAAAGCTAGTTTGGTAATAAAATTCTCCAGGTTCATTTTATAAGCAGAACGTGCTGAAATACATGAAGAGGGAAAGTAGGGAAGAACACCCATATAATCCACTTACCAGCTTGCGAGCCATAACATTCTTCTTCAAAATTGCACAGGTGAACAAGTATAGCTCAATGCCGTTAATCTGATATGATATGTCCATCCAAACTCAAACATAAACAATAGCATATCCATGGTTTGTCTTCCTTGTACGGTTGCCAATCCATCCAGTTAGAAATAAGAACTGTCAACACGTTCAGCTTTCTGGATTTGGTGGTATTTTTTTGGTTCCTGTGATCCTAATTGAGGAAATCTTCTCTGATAGATCCGATATGATAGAGTACCTGCCATTATCATAGCACGCACTCACAAAGGCAACATATGTGATGTAGTCGATATTCTTCTCACTTTCCAACAATCTATGAAAAAATAAGGTTGCTGAATCTATTTTCCCTTTAGATGATAACTTTCTGACAAGGACATTGACTGTTTGAGTCCACAATTTCTTGTCTGATTTGTTCAAGATGGCAAATGCATTAGCAGGATCATTTTTCATGCAATATTCATAAGCTAATGTCACACGAGTAACTTCACATGGAGTTAGTCCCCTATCTACCATGCTGTTGTACAATTTATGTGCCTCTTCCAACCTAGATTCCTTACAAAGCTCACTGATTAGAGAACTATATGTAACAGAATCAGCCAGACATCCATGCTTGCCCATATTTTCAAACAAATTTAAGGCAGAAGTGACATCCCCATCTCTGCAGTAACCAGATATCATTGATGTAAAAGTTTGTTTAGCTGGAATCAAGTTCAATGAGAGAGCCTCATCAAACAATTTCCTGCTATCTTTCATTCTTTTAATCTTACAAAATGTGGCAATCAATGTTGTATATGTATAAATATCAGGCATAAAGCCACACTTAAACATCTGGTAAAACAAATCAAGTGCCAAGGTGATGTTACTGTGTCTACAATGCTCACCAATTAGAATTGTGTAAGTGAACTTATCTGGTTGACATCCTTGTTCACGGGCCTTTTTAAGTAACATGAAAGCTTCCTGAATTCTTCTTTTCTTTAGGAGAGCATCGATGATAGAATTGTAAGTGCACATATTGGGAAAATGACCCTCTCTAGTCATTTGGTCCATCAATTTAAAAGCTTGGCCTAGGTTTCCCTCTTTGCAATGTCCATCTATAAGAGTAGTGTATGTCATAGTGTTTGCTGTCAACCCTTGTTCTAGCATCCGAGATAGTAGCATTTCAGCTCGACTCATCTTGTTCTCTTTACAATATCCTCTGATCATTGCAGTGTAGGTATACACATTTGGCTTGTATGAGTCACTGCGCACTAGCTTCAAGAACAATCTAAAAGCCCTCTCAGTCCATCCAATCTTGCAAAGTCCATCAATTAGTGTTGTGTGTGTGTAAACATTTGGCTTCATGCCCTTCCCCACCATCTCTTCCAGGAGTTGAAATGCTTGCTTCACATTACCTCTCTTGCACAATTGATTGATAAAAGTGGTATAATTAATGATATTTGGAGTCAAACCCCTATTGTACATTTTATGAAATATTTCAAAGACCTTGCTAGAATGACCCATTTCACATAATGCATTAATAGCCAAGGTACAAGTAGCATTATCAATGTGGAGACCTCTTGACAACATTATCTTAATTAATTTCTCAATTTCGGGAAAACGTCCTATCCTGCTATAAGCAGCAATCATTGTCTTGAAACTACAAGAATCCAAAGAGACTCCATGTTGAGGTATTTCGGCAAACATGTTCTCTGCAAAATCTGTATCACCCAGATCAACAGCAATTCTAAGGATCCAATTAAGTGTGTGGACATCAAGAGCTAAGCCCTGATTCTGCATCTCAATAACCATGTCAACAGCTTCCTTCAACTTTCTAATTTCGGCAAAACTACTTACCATGTACTGCATTACTTCACGTGCCTTACCTATATTCCCATAGCTAAGAAATGATCCAGCAACTATGATGTAAAATCGCATGATATATTTATACCTTACATAGCCAATTGCTCGAGTGAAAAAACTCATCCCAACCATGGATCCTTCCTTTTCTATTAACGTAGCAACTACAGTTGCAGCCTGTTCAGGGCTTAAATCATGACCTAATTGTAATGATTGGAGCCCCTTATCACCTTCTTCGTAACATTGATGCACCAAATCACAGACTTGGAGAACTGTATCACGTGAAGATGCCATGGTAATCGATTTTCCATTCCGAAAATCCATATTAGAACATGTATCCCTTCTCTGTAGTCTTGAGATACAAGTTTGCGCTAATGAGTTGTCTTGAAAGTTGAGATCTAGAATCTTTATTACCTACAAAACAACAATGGGTAGAAGAACATAAATTATTGTTACCACAAAAAGATGCAGTTCAGGCTGAATTTGTTTTAGCATGGTGTGGTACAGTTACATTTCACATTATCATGTGATTGAAAAGGACAAATTTAAGCATGTCATTGATCTTATACTAATAGGAATCAAACATAAGAAGAAATGAATCAAGGTACCACACACTAGAAGATAAAAGGTTTTTTCTTCAGCAAACGTGGTTTATAAACTTGGTAGTCCTATATCACTCAAAAGTTTCTCCTTTAAAGCAACAGAATAATTTAATTTTGATTTTCATTCATTCAGTGCTACAATATAGGTGGTATCTTTTTTTGAAATTGAAATTCAATGGCTACAGTTTCTCTATTCCAACAAGTAACCTATCAATACAACCTTAAACCAAACAACTTTCCTGTCCAAACTCTACACTATAAATGGTTGAGAATTCTGTGGCTGTGAACCGAAAGTGGATAGGGCATTTGATCTTCCACTCTACTTTAAGGAAAGAAGTTTGATCCTACTCTGGAACATTACCATTATCAGAAAAAAAGTTCTATTCTTTTTGTTGATAATCTACAATAATTGTTACTCCCCTTACTTCAGACTAGGCAATTAGGAATAGCCTTAGCCTAAGCATTGGTATTTCTCAAACCAAATGAATCTGTTGGCCTAGGCATCTTCTATTCAAGATACCATGGACATTTTTCTTTTTTTTATTATAATAATTTCCCTAATCGATTGCCGAAATATATTAAACACTTGTTCACTAGCTTATTACACAAGCAATGCAATGATCATGTGCAAATTAATCCTACGTGAAACTAACATATGGGATACCAAACTACTGCTCCATATTCTAGGAAGACAATCATGCAACGTCCTGCAACGCCCTGAATCCTAGCTCAAGGCACCTTCCCGCACTGCTTAACATCCTCACCATGGCCGAAGTGAAGTCCCAAGAGAATGATTCAAAGGTGACTGCAGATGTGGAGTAAACCAAACAACGGAGGAACAAGACCATGGGGAGGTCCATGGTAATGGTCTGGAACATGACGTAGAATCTCAAAATAAAGAATCTAGCCATGGCAAACATGCTCTATGTTATTTATTAAAAATACTAAATTTCCAAGCACGCCACATTATATTTTCCTATTGTAATGCAAGCTAGGAAAGGAGTTATAAACAAAGCATGTTATCCGATCAAAATTATTCGTGACTAAAAGCAAAATTTGGTCAAAGAAGTAACGTATACGTGTTATAATGCCACCAACCTTGGATTCAACGCATTTCTGTCCATGCTCGTCGCCCTTGCCTAGAGGGAGATCACTCAATTCAACGTTGACCTCTCCTGTTGCAAAACATCTTCTTGAGCAATAAATCAAACATCTGAGCTGCAGAGTCCACTTCACCGATTCAGACCACTTCAAGCGTGAACGACGGCGACAGATTACCTGCGGTTCATGCCACCATTTCCGCGAGATTACATTCATCGCGGACGGGGTTGCGTGCGGTGAGGGCTTGCGAAACTCCTCTTCGCTTCCCAACTTCGAAGCCGGAAGTGCGTTTCATAAGCGAAAGGAGAGAACTTTGAAAACGAATTGGATTTGATTTGAAGATTGAAAATTGGAACTTGGAAACAGTCTCAAACAAATCGATTTACTTGGAAGATTAGGCGAAGTCGAATGTTTATTTCTGGGTTCGTAAGATTCAAATCGATTTCTGTAAAAATTTATACATACGAAAAGGTGAAGTCGATTCGTAGATTGTTTTGATGTCATTGATGACCATCCGCCGCTGATGTCTTCGGTATTCTCGGAAAGAGAGTTTTTTTTATTTCTTACCATGATTTTTATTCTAAATATATATATGAAATTTAATTTTAATATATTATTTTATGATATTACCAGTATGCTTCATGATATCATGCAAAATACATAATTATGATGTACCAAAAATAAATTTGATGTATCATTTAAAAAAAATTAAAGTTAAAAGTCAGGGTTTTTTATTAAATATATTTTTTGAGATTATACATAAAACATGTATTACGCCAAAATAATATGATCATAAGAATAATATGATCATAAGCCTTTATTTCGAAGTGGAGCCGACAGTTGTCAACTTGTCATACGCTGCAGTTTTAAATAACAGATTGCACGGGCAATTTCGGCAATTCGCACAATATCAAGCTGGACGGCCCAACTTCGGATTCGGGTTGGGCTGCAGAGAGTCCATAAGCAAATAAATCAAGCCCATGTTATGTTACCAATGTTATATCATCTATTGCCCCTCCGCATTTCCCGCCCACGCTCGTCACCCGCCCCCCATCCCCTGACCGTGGCGTCTCATTCTCTCGACGGATCTCGACGGCTCTCTGCGGCGGCGGCTTCGGTGCTTCGCAGTGAAGTTTCTCCGCTTTCATGGAGTTTGCATCCGAATCGAACCTCTTCAAGATATTCCTTCTCATTTCGTGCTGTAATTACGAGTGATTTCTCCATCCTTCTCCCGCACCGCCTCTTCTGGTCTCTTCCGACGGAAAGATGAGGCTCGGGGAGATGGTCAAAGTGATGGTTTGTGTTAACCATTATAAAGTCTGTTTGCTTGGTTTGCGCTTGGTCCGTTGCGTTTTTTCCATTCTTCTAGTTCTAACACGGAAACGCGATCAACTTCATGGATTTCTTGCACAGAAAAGCCTTTCAAACTAGAAATCACATTATCGAAACCGATGCTTTCACAGTAGTCTTATACTCTTGCATTATCGCATTATCGCATAGACTAGAAATCGCATTATCGCATTCTTGGTTGGGAAGAAATATAAGATCTGTTTTCCACCATTCGCAGTAGTCTTATACTCTTATAGTCTTCTTGTCCACGGTGAATAATGACATTATCGTTTTCTTTGCCCAAATCTCAACAGAGTGGTAACATAATTTACATGTGAACTGGTTTAAGATGCTGGGAGCAGACGGAATGCTTCTAATCTTTCACATGGAATCCACCGTTCTATTCATAAATAAAATACCGTTGTTTCCGATTGCCACATCCGGTCGATGTAGCGAAACATGGTGATGTGCTTAGGACTCTTATACACCATGTTTCTGCATGTTTTCCTCAATGTTTATGCTGTTCTCTAGGATTCTAAGTCAAAATTTCTCATGACTCTATCAGTTTCGGTGCATAATTCAAGGTGTTCTTCCATCGATAACTAATATAGGCTTTAGTGACCTTTGATAAATGAAAACATTTTTTTTAGATGCCTACAATATTTACAGCATAAATGAACTTAACTAACTTAACCTCACGTAAAGACTGTAGAAAAAATAATCTCATTTGTCCAGCTGGATTTTGATTTTGTGCTTTTGCTCTGTTGAGATCAGGTAAGTAGCTCCTATGCTATTAATAGTTTACGTTAAGAACTATTATAGCATTGATTCGGACATAAAACACCCGTCGTGTCGTCCAAAACAGCGAGAGATTAGATATTATTACCGATTGCTTCGCTCACATTTCTATTTGTTTATGTTTTTCAAAGCTTCGACTACAAAAGTGCAACTTATTGTTTTTTACAGTTTACAGGTTGAGGAGCTGCAATTATTGATGCTTTTATGGCTCTACGATCGAGGCTCCACTTACAGTTGGATTTCCCCCTTATTTAATCAACGTACTTGGGATTTCTTCCACATGCACCGGTCACTAAAATCTGCTAATTCATATTTTTCTCAAATGAAGGACCCTACTTTCCTGTAGTCTGTAGACTTTTTTTATTTTCAATAGCAATCGTATTTTTCCGTAGCATTTGATTAAACAATGATTTCGGAATGCGAAAATAGTCCCCATCAACTCACATAAATTGAACTTTTGATTTTTAGAGAGGGCTTAATTTGATGGTTTTCTTTTCCTGAAAAGTTGGTCTTTCATACGAGATTAAGTGCGGTTTCCCCTTATTGTCTTATTAGATTTAAATTTCACTTATGCAGTTTGGGGCGTGCTGCACGTTGTGGTTCATCCAAGTAAGCAAAAATTCACTTTTATCATGGTACCGTCCTTATATGCACTTAACAGAAAATTTCCAACGTCCATTTGTACTAGATATGAGATATGAAGAGAATTTCGTTCGCTAGAATCTGAATCTCTATCCTTCAATACAGAAATGGAGGTGCGAAAAGCTTGGCAGCATTACGACATTCACGTAAAGAGTAACAAATTTGAAAAGGCCGAAAAAGAAGAAAAATCCATTGGAATTGAAGTACGTTGCTCCCCCCAATGCTTTGAAATTACTTATTGGGTCGTCATCCTTTTGTACTCTTATCAAATCAAAAGTTTTGGTAGGGATGCTTTGCTCTGATCTTCGGGACACACTGACCCACTTCACTCCAGGCTTTTCCAGGTCCGCTGGGCTGGACTTCTCTCACTGGCTGGACCTCTGATTATTTGTTGGTGAGAAAGCAACTTAACTACGGCAAAACAGGAAAGACGTGGGTGCAAGGGAAATGTTCATCTATGCGGACAGGAACCCTTCAAAAGCAATGGGCAGAAGAAGATAACAAAGACCATCACTCCATATATCGATGCACCGATAGAAAAAAGAAAGAAGAAGAAGAAGATGGAAACAAGTAATTGGATTAAAAATGTAACAAAACAGAAGAAAACCCAACATGCTCGACCTCCCTTTATTCTGCCAATGCCTATCATATGTGCAGGACCACCGCCCTCTCTATCTTGAGCTAGCCATGGGTCTCCATGCAGAAGCTGTGAGTAGGCATAGATCCTTCCACCCAAGCTTGAGAGTCCCACTCTCCTCCAGCAGCGTGTAACCATCGCAGGGAAACATGCCAAGCAGAAGAGTGGCCTGAGTGGCAGCATTGCCGGCGAGGGAGATCGACCCGAACCCTGACTGGAAGAGCTTCTCCCTCCAGTTCTGGAACTTGACTTCACCTGTCCTCGCCGGACCGCCTACCGCGAGGACGTTCCTTATCTCCCTTGAGAGTAGTTGTTGCTCCACCACATGGCGTTCGTGGCTGTCCTCAGGGTAGGACGCGCTCAACGAGTCGAACAGTGCGGAGTAGTAGTGGATGGCCTCCACGAACCGGGCGAGGAAGGAGCCCGCTTGGCTCAGGTCCTGCTCCACCATCGTCACCACCTTGGGCCCCAACCTTAATTTGATCAAATCAACAACAAAAGAGTGATTAATCAGAGAAAGGATGGAACAGCATCCCTTGTACAGGGAACGTGTGGACTAAGAAATCGAGATAAATAAGGCATCCAGATATTCCTTGTGATCAAAAAGGCTTGCAAATAAACCGGCTTATTCTTTTTCTTTATTTTGGTATCATTTTTATTCAAGATATGCCATACACCATCTTTGTTTTTTTCTTTTTACCTGCTTGCGTCCAACCGTGCTTTTTTTAAATTTAATTTTCGTTTTGAACTTTGAAAAAAGAGACGAGGCTTGTAGCTTCCAGTGTGATTGGTATATTTTTACGTTGGACCACTCTATTACCGCATGATGTCTGGTACAAGGTTAGAAACAGTGGAAGGATTGGATGGGCCAGGAGCGTGGAGGCACTTCTTTTTGCGAGCTCGGGAACAATAATGAAAGGGTCGAGGATGCAACAGCAATGCATGGTATATGGTAATGTATAGAACATCAGATCATGCAGAGTTTTGCATTGCTGCGTGCTGCACATGTCGAGGAAAGAGACGAGATGGTAGGTAGGTTTAATAGGAAATAACGTGCAGGAAAGAGATGAGACGGAAGAAGCGGAGGCATGATTGGCTCGTGGGGAGAATAGCGTGGGTACCATCCGCGTCGCCGTTGATTACGGAAGCAATATATGGTCATATCCAGGGATTAGTGGTATTGTCGGTTGATTAGCTTAATCCATAGTTATGCGTATGCTCACCGCTGGAGAAGCCAGAGTGTATTGGTGTCGGAGCCGGTGACGTCGTAGAGGGAGTGGTGCAGCCAGTGCACGGCGACGGCCTCTCTCTTGCTCACGTTCAGCCTTTCCGGATCGAGAGTCCCCACCTTCTCTGCCAAAGGAAAGAACTCGAACGGCAGACCCAAGGTCTCGGCGAAATCCGACAGCCTCTTCCCGGTGGTCTCCAATGCTTCCATGCTCGTGCCCAGCCCGGTGAGCCTCACGCACGGCGGCCCGCCCGGTCTCGAGGCCAGGATGTGGAACAGCCCCGGCCACTGCAGCCCCTGCATGATGTCCAGGTCGATTATGTGCACCCTCTCCTCCCTCTCGAAGGCTTCTTGGATGGCCTGGTTGGCGGTGAAGTGGGAGAACTTAATGAAGGGGCTGATGCCGTTGAACACCTGGAACGCCGTGGCAAGCTTCTGGGGGTGGAAGACGGGGAGCGGTGCGTAAATGCCGAGGCAGGAGCTCACGAGCCGCGCCGACATGGCCTCCGAGAAGTAGGCGGCCACGCGCTGCGCCGAGGTGCCGTAGGGCGTGGATAGTTCCGAGATTTCCAGCAGCATGCGGTTGGCTTCCTCGAGATTGTCCGCGGAGACCGCCTCCGCGCATTGGAGAAGAAGGGTGAGGAGGCGAAGACCTTCTTCATCGCGCTTCCGCTTCCATAGCTCCTCCTTCCTCCTGCCCTTCGCCGCCACCGCCGCGGCCAAGGCCGTCGTCGTTGCATCGTCGGTTGTGGACTTGGATTTTGGAGGGTTCGGGTGGGGAAGACGAGGATCTGTGGTTGTGGTGGTGGTGGTGGTGGTGGTGGTGATTGTTGGAAGGCGAGTTGGGGGAAGGCGTTGTATTCGGCTCTGCGGCTGTAACGTCTGCCGGGCTTGGGTGGCCGGAACTGTGGTGGTGCAGGAATGGTCCTCTGCCCTCTTGGGTACGGATTGCACCGAGGAAGGAACTGTTGCTGGTGGTGGTTTCTGTTGATAAAGACGAGCATCTCGCCTCCTTTTGTCGGACGGCTCGGAAGGCAAGGTGCAGGGAAGTGGTGCAGGCGAGTTGCAGTTTGGGTCGGCGACAGTCAGGGAGCGGAGTCGGTACTCGAGGACGGCAGCAAGGGTTGGGTTGCAGGGATGGATTATTTCTCTGACGTTGTAGATCAGTTGCGGAATAGAAACGTCCTCTGCGGAGTTGGTGATGAGATCCCGTATTATCCCATCGATCCACGCCGTCGACACCGCAGCTGCACCACCGGTGATGTCATCGGGCACAGACGAAGAAGGGGCGGAGCAGGAGACGACGACGGAGGGGGAATCATTGTCCGGAGAGAACACGGGTAGGCCAGAGAAGCCGCAAACCTGAGGAGGAAGAGGTGAAGGCAAGGGTTGGAGAGACGGATTGGGGGGTGGAAGCAGGGGAATGTTGTGGGCATGGGCATCAACGTTGAAGGTTGGAAGAAGCGAAGAATGAGCGGTCCCACAGCCGCCTTGCGGATCTGCAAGAACGGCGGCAGGGTTATTGACGTTGTCTGCTTCTGGCCGGGAGAAGGACCTGTGGCTGGGATAAGCATGGTCGGACTGCAGCTCCAACTCGGTGGCCGTTCTCTTCCTCACCATCTTGCCGCCGCAGTTCCGCTGCGAGGAGAGCGGCCCGGTGGGTGGTGGAGTAGTAGGTGGGAGTGGCAGTTTTTGTGGGTGTGGCGAGAGAGGGAAAAGCTGATGAGATCAGAGGAGCTGTTATCGTTGCTGCTTTTGTTATAGATGGAGCTAGGAGCAGTGGTGTTAATGCGAGACAAAGAGGAGAAGGAGGGGGAGGAGGAGTGAAGAAAAAACAGTGGTGAGGGGAGGAGGAAGGAGGAGCGGCCATGATCAGAAAAAACAAGAGGATGGGGCTCTCAGCATGATGGTGGGAAAAGGAAAATGCATCGAGGATAATAACAAATGCTAGGAGGGCAACGAGAATCGGGGTCGGCTAGAGAGGAGAGGAAGACGAGGACGGACGGGAGGCGAAGGAAGAGCAGGGCGGTGGTGGCGGTGGTGGTGGGAGCAGAGATGATTGCAGCTCGAGGAAGGCATCGGCTTTCTGTAGTCGTCGTCGTCGTTGCTGCCGCTGATTTCGTAGTTCGTGTCGGTATCTGCCTGACTGGCTAACGAGTCACTTCAGTTTTAAAAATTAGAGTTAAAAGTAGAACAAGTAAAGTTAAATTTTACAACAATGGTAAAAATGTGTATAAAATTAATTAATTTAATGATATGATACGTAAAAATTCGAAAAGAATCGACTCTAAAGTAATGAACGAAGTATTCTTGTACCAATTAGACTTACGGATACTGATAGTTTCCTTTTATCGGTATTTTAAATTAACATTGTTAAAATGCGTTAGAGTATTACAGGTTGAATTTTTTTTCTAAATTATTAGTTTAAAATAAATTTACAACGTTAATGAAATTTTAAATTTGAGACTACGACTTCATTTTAATAAATAAATTTAGAATTTATATTTTTTGATCGACATTATTCTTAATGTGAAAAAAATTCCTTTTTTTTATCTAACATCTATAATAAAAATATCTACTCTTATTACATCATTTATTAAAATATATGATTCTTGTAAAAATTGATAAGTTTTAATTAAAGATTTTTTAATCACTAAAATATCAATTTAGTGGTTAGCAAAGGTTGAACTTGATTTCAATTTTTAAACAAAATTATAGTTTTTCTAAAAAAATTATTGCTGTAAGTACGTTAACCATAAATTTTAATGAAAAATTCTTTAATTATTTTAGTGTTTTAAAAAAAATTACATTAGGACGGAAGGATTCTCAACATCTCTTCTTATTTTCTGATTCACCACCGTCTCATCTCTCTTACGTAATTTTATCAGATTTCAAAAGTGAACCGAACCGAGAGGAAAATTTGAATCAGAATCGAAACGCACAGTCGTCGACCGGAAAAGGAGCGACGACTGTGACGAGGAAGTCAAAAAAGGCGATTTCGCGGAATATAATAGTTTCCTACCGCCTCTAGAACACAGTATCATATTCAACTTTCTGGAAGAAAAAAGAGAAGCGTTTCATTATTAACCCAAAAAGTTGTAATCGATTGGGAAATTGAAATTCTTTTTTTTTCTGATTTTTACGAAAAGTATAAAGATCATCATTTTTTTGCTGCAAACTATTTTTAATGTAACTGCTTGTAATATCTATAATAAAAGTAAATTTAAAATTTTAATTCACGTGTAGGACTTGCATGAAGAGCATATATAGAAACTACATGTAAAATAATAATAACTGAAATTTAACTTTAGTTATTTATATCGACACTTGTAATAAAAATTATATTTTTGGTAAAATGATCCCTCTCTCTCTCTCTCACGTGTGTGTATATATATATATATATATATGTAAACTTATAAATATTTTTGTATTGACGTGGACATTTGATATTTTTTCTTCTGTCTTTTCTTCAAAAGATAAGATAACTTAAAAAAGATAAATAATAAATTTATCTGCAGCGATGGAATTATCATTGGTGAGGGATGCAAAAGATAGATAAACACAAAAAAATCAATATAACTGAAACAAAACCCAAACAAGGAAATACTACAGTAGCCAAAGAAGGAGTCAGGGATATATAATATTAATACTTAAAAGTTGAATTAATTTTAAAAAATCTTATACGATTAATAATATCGTAAAATATCGAGATAATAGTCTCATAGTAAAAAGTCAGGAATTTTGTTTTTTAGTCAATAACTACAATATTTCGAATTTTACGAAAGGTATAAAAATCACTATAATCACGTTTGTTTGTGAAAAACTTCAATGGTACACTACGGTTGAAGTTACTACATTGACATATAATACTACGTCGTACAAAATAGACAGTCTAATAAAAAAATTTAAAATAAACAAACTTTAAATTTAACTAATAATAATTTTAATTAATTTTAAATTAAAGATATATTTACGAATAACTTTTTTAATTTCGGAAGTTAGAGTTAATTGTGTAAATGAAGTTAAAATTATATAGTAATTTAAGTGATAAAAATTTATATGTTAATATTTATATGATAATAATGATGTTATAAATAATTTTAAAAATTTTAAAAAAAAACCTGTAAATATACCCTAAATTTGATGCTTGAAGCCGAGGAACTGGTCAGAGACGGACCACCGATGCAGGTACGTCGGACAGAAATGGGCCACACGGCAAGGTCGCGTGTCGGTGAGAAGTCTGAAATCAGCTGTAAGGCTACCACTTCATCGACAAGTCGTGTTCTCGTTCTACCGAGCGGCAGCGTGCGTGAGAAATGTGATTCTCTCTTCTGCTCTTCTCCAACAAAAACTTCAAAAATCAGACCACCGGTGCTTCAATTTCAGAGGTGCACAGCAGCACAGGTTAGACCACCGATGCATGATTTCAATTTGATTGCTCTTTTAATTTATCTACTTTAATTTGGTCATCGTCTCTTGTTCCTAATTTGCCTCTTCGATCAGGCCGTTTCATCGATCTCCTGCATCAATTCTAGCTGCTTCCGTATCTTGATGAATTTCGGCTACCTCCAGTCTCCTTGGTATTTTTAATTTGATGTTCTTACTCATTATTTGAAAACAAAAGAAAAACAGAAGTTCATCCTCTGCTCATCCGTAGCCTCCACGACAATTCGTTCTCGAGACTCGCGGAAGGGACATTCCAGGCCTCACCCCCCGATGAAACAACTCTTTTTTAAAATTTCTTTTTTTCGCGGTACAAGTGTGGAAGACGTCTGGCAATTCGGACTCGTAGTTCGGGCCCTCCATTCCTCCAATAATAATTTTCTTTGATGTATATTGTATAATGAATGGAACGCAAAGACCACTAGATCAGTCGAACAGGCTGTTTTATTACTGGGGTCGTCACGTGAAACTCGATCTCGATCGGCCATCGCCGTTCGGCAGTTTGCGCTTGGATCGGAACGTACGCCTTCCCTCGCACGGAATAAACCAGGCATATTCGACAGCCTTTTCCTGCGGTATCGAGCAAGTAAAATATTACGCGGTAAAACATTGATCGTCGACGTCGGTCGTGTGCCGATGCGCCGCTCCCACCGGTCGTTTCGCCGTCTCTGTTCCAGCAGGTCAAGACCATCCCATCGACGACGACGGGTAAATAATAAAATGGGGGCGCAACGATCGGTTTGTTTGAACGAGAGAAGATGAGAAGATAAGATGTGAGTTGTTAGAATATATAATCTCAATATGTAATAATTCAGACTTTAAAATATTTTTGAATTTTTTTGTACATTAGTTAAATAATTTTAATAAGATCCCGAATCTTATTATGGTATGGAAATCATTTCATATGCGTCACACATAAGACACATATAGGTATGAAAATCTCAATATGCGAGTTTTTTTTACCGTTAATTAATTGATTTTAATAAGAAAAAGAATATACATGAAATTGAAGTCAATCCATGTACACGTAAAACGTCTTTATGTTCACGAAAAATGGTTTTACATTAAAAATAATAAATAAAATTGAAATTAAAATGTAAGTTTTTTTTTCACTGATTAATTAATTATAATAAGATAAAATTCACACCAACACGTACGGGTATTTTCTCCGCCGAAGGCATGGAAGGCGGGCTTGTGTACATGTTGTAGATCGATCTGGACGTACGTACTCGAACACGCACCTTGTGGATGTTGGGACGGGGTCCATCTCTCGTTAATCTCTTCCTCTCTGCGTACAGATACAAAGAGGAGAGCATGCATGCATGCATGCATGCAGGCAGGCATCTTTAATTTTATGCATGCTCTGGTCTCTTTCACGGCCCTTGTCTGCTAGCGCGAGGGATCTTAATTTGGACGCTGGTGGTGTGCCGAACCTGCAATTCCTGGCGTCCTTAGACTGGCGTTAATTAACGCCGCAGAGGAATAGTAGGCATGACGATGTATACATATGTGTGCCAGGTGGTGGGGGCATGCAACCCACTCCAATTACCAATACAATCAAAATTAAACCAGGCCCACAGTTGTAAATTTACAAAAATGTTGAGTATTATTTTTTAAAATGAGATTTTAAATTTGAGATCTTAGATTTTTCAAGAAAGTTCTCAAGATTACTGGGACATCATGACAAGTTTTTTCTTGAAATCTGTGTCGGTGGGGTTTTGAAAATAAAAGATCTCTTAAATACTAGGATATCATTTTAGCGACAAGTTCACAGCAAAATGTTTAGAGATAGGAATAAAAATAATAAACTTTAAGAATACCAGAGAAATATTTGTCTATAATTTTTTTAAAAAAAACGATCATTTTGAAAATTAAGGAAAAAAATATATTCATCGAAAGTAAAATACAAATATTCAAATAATTAAACAGACACACGTCGATGTAGCATTTACGATTTAGTATATATATAACAATATATGGTAGTTACTTTTGAACGTTAAATTTTTAAACGAAGGACCGTGAAGATCAGCCGATGGATCCATGTGCGTGCAGTCAAGTAAACAATTGAAAAAAACAAACAGAAGGGGAAGAGGAGTGGGAAAAGTAGTGTTGGGCAGCGGAGTAGAATAGATGGAGGGGTGGTTGCACTTGCACACCCTCCTTTTCAGTTGATTGTTGGAAAGGTGGCATGATTCGTCTCAAAAGATAGAACGTACCAAGCCACCCGCCTTTTTCCACGGCATCCAGAAGAGTTCGGCAGACACACATCGATCGATACCTCAAACCCCAGGATTCTACGAACGCATGCACCGCGCTGGGAGGCCAAGACGTACTACTCTTCCTGACGGTGCGTGCGTGTTCTTTAATTCTTATAATCACCTGACGCACTATCAAGTTAACAACTAATTAAATGATATCTTAATAGTTAAATCTTTTTTATTAAAATTTATGATCTCACCGAACGTCATAGAATTATCTCAATTTAATAATTTTCATAAAAAAATCACTTATCGAGCAGCAACTCATACGTATGTGTTAAGTCCCAATTAATATTCCGATGTTGACATATATGTTAAATTTTCTTACAATATTTAGAAATAAAATTTTTTATAAGATCATCTCTACACATTAAGAAAATATAGGAAAATTTATATTTAATTTTAAAAAAATTAAAAATATTTCAACAATAAAAAAATTATCAAATTTTCCTTTTCACTAATTTCTAAAGAACATATTTAAAATAGGATTTGTTTACGGTAGAAAAAGACGAAAAATTTATTATTATTATTTTTTTACATTATTTTTCGAAAGACCTCTTAAAACGTTAATTATGTTATAAGACAAATTACAGGATACGAGTGAAATTTGAATAATGATATCGAAGTGATAGGTTGCCGTGGTCCCGTTCGCGTTGCCGACGTCTCTTCCGATCAGAAGAGCGGCGCAGGCTAGCGCTCGGCCTCCTCCGCCGCCTCCGCCTCTTCCGAACAGAAGAGCGGCGCAGGCTAGCGCTCGGCCTCCTCCGCCGCCTCCGCCTCTTCC
>JAMKPZ010002865.1:0-34035 GCA_024699675.1 Amphibolis antarctica
TAAAAATCAAATCCACCCTAATATTTTCATTAAGGATTTTACAAATTATAAGAATATTTCACAAATAAATTGAAGATAGATTTAATAATTAAATCAATCAATTAAAAATATAAAATATAAAACCACAAATATTTTATCACTTCATCAAAAAATTAAGTCATTGATTTAAATAATTTATCAATCACTTACTCCAACATATTAAAATAATAAATTAATGCATATGTTAATTAAGCACTTAAAAAACTTAATCACTGTATTTGTAATCAATAAAAAATTAATTAAAATTCATAAGTTAATTAACATAATGATTCAAAATATATGCTCCATCTTGTAAGGCTCCACACAAACGCCAACAATCTCTACATCTTTTTTAATCAATATTAATTAATTAAAAATCAAAAACCACCCACATTAATTTACGGTACTTTCATAAATCTCATCTTTATATGCACAGACGTTTTGTTTTTCATAAGAGAGGATTTACGGAACTTTTGTTTTTAAAGGTTATGAAATTTACTTATAAAGGTTCATATATTATAAAAAATATTGAAAAGATAGTTATTGACATGTGAAGTTGTGTATTGCAATTTTAAATAAATTAACTCTTTTATCCGAATATTTTTCAAATTGTTTAATGTGTACAGTTTATCCTACATGACCACATGTGTCGGTTGCCGCCTCCCACCTCCCATAAGCTGGTTATCGCCTGTGACCATTGGTTTTCCGCGTGATGCTCCATCCCACCTACGGCCACCAATTTTTTAACGAGGCACGTGATTTTTATTGTGCACATATTGTGAACAGTATTTAGTGTTTTAGCATTACAAGTCTAACTTTTTTGGGAAGTTAGCATTAAAAGCCTAAAAATTTTGATCAGTATTATTTTCTCTACGGTCATTACTCTACGGCTTTTAGTTTACGGCCTACAGTGACACTAGAGCCATTAGTGCACGGTCAGTCGTAACACTACAACCTTTAGTCTACAGCTAGCCATAACGCTACGGCCTCTGCCTCTCGACAGCATCCTACCCGGCCACATGTGTTGGCTGCCGCCTCGCATAAGTCGGTTGCTGCCTGTGACCACCGGTTTTCCGCCTGACGCTCCATCCCGTAAGGCTCCACACAAACTCCAACAATCTCTACAATCTTTTTTAATCAATATTAATTAATAGAAAATCTAAAACCACCCACATTAATTTACAGTACTTCCGTAAATCTCATCCTTGTATGCACAGATGTTCCGTTTTTCGTAACAGGATTTGTGGAACTTCTGTTTTTAAAGGTTATGAAATTTACTTATAAATGTTCAGAAAACAGTTTAAATCACTTATTTTTCATATATTAAATACCTTATTTTACTAAAGTAATGTACCTAATATTTATTCAACATTGTTAAAGGGATGTATGTAACATGATTACAAAGATTACAAATATGACAATCACAAACTTGATTACAAGTCGGAGAACATGAATAAATTAGCTAACACTTGTTACAAGAGTTACATACAACATCATTACAAACATATAGTCATACAAGTCCATTACAAGAACATGCTAGTTACAAGTTATACAAACATCATAGTCATATTTACTAAATTACAAGTCATACAAACATGATAGTCATATCTACTAAATTACAACATTACAGAAGTTTTTTTCTAAGCATAAGACTTGTTATATATTACTATGATGTACTCCTCAAAGTTACCTATTGTTCACGGAATCACCCCACATCTATCATACCCATTCTTCGCCATCTTCAGCCAAGGAGTGTGTGACTGAGGTGGTTGCAAGTGTAAGTACATTTGTTTATGATCCTCTTTTCTAAACATTAGTAATCCAAAAACTCATATCTCGGAGTTCGACTCAATCTCATCTGCCTCCATTAAGTCCATGCAGCGTTGGAGTGATGTTGTTTGCATCTCGTGTACATTGGTTAAAATTATCCAGATGCATGCAACGCCATCTCTTGCATCTGCTCTCCCTCTTTTAATCCTCCTCTTAGACGGGAAGTTCACTTCCGTCGTACGTGAATGTCCTCCCTCTCGACTAGTTGGAGTGGTATTCGATGGACTTGACGATGGTTCATCTAAAAAGTTTGTGATTGTTAGTACATTTCAAATATCAAAATAGTGAAAATAATTTTATGAAACACATATATTTCAATTATCGTATAAAATATACCAATAAGATTGTATGAATCAGAAGTGCTGCCATAAAGTGTTTCATGTCATTACGACACCCTAGGGGGGCTTTGTCTTGAAAGCATACACTTCTCCCCTGTGGCACACGTACCTTCAAATAATCTTTCTAATCGATCGAAAAATTTCAATCCAGTCTTTCAGAACCTCTCACATTGTGGTTCACGTTGTTATCACAATATTCAAATGTCACTAAGAAAAATACAAACATTAAAAGACAAAGCATAATATGTTGCATGTTAATAACATATGTAAAAGTACATACCAATTTAAACATCTCCCACCATTCATCACTTCCTCCATCCCAAGTTTCTGTAATTGGATCCCATCCAATACCTGTTTGGTTTGACAGTATTTTCCATAACTGCCAATCTTTTCTCAACTTTTCAAACTTATTTTTAAGTTGAATTCGTGTTCTCTTTATATGTGTTTGTTTCTCAAATACTTTAACTAACTACTCATAACCTTTCTTGTTAAAATAAGCACCTAGCTTGTGACCCATAGAAGCAATATCAAGACAAATATCAATAAAAGTTGAAACCAAATTGTCGTCTCAATCGGTGCGTTGAGATGTAAGGGGTGGTTGACTGGCTATGCACCAACATCTGTTCTTCTAGCTGAACTTGTACCTATATCTATACCAGTAGGTGTACATGTACCAGTACATGTACCTTATTCCTTGGAAAGATAAGTAACATACTGAGAGTAGTTTCATCCAGAACTGTTCAAAGGTGATTATCAAGCAAATCATTAAAAATGAAAACAGGTAAAAAGTATGCAGCATCCCAGAATTCATATAAAATGTGCACCATCTCACAATCCACAATAAATTCATTAAAATTTTACAGCATCCCACAATTGTTCAACGACAAATATAACATTCAACTATTCATAACATGAATTACAAAAGATAAGCGAAAAACATAATTCGTATAATACATGAAGTGAAAATGAAAATATGTAAGTTACTATGTCTCGCACATATTCATTATTTCATCCCTAATTGTATATCGCACATGCATCATCTCATTGTCATCATACATTTTAGCTGATCGACACTCTTCTAAATTATGATGTTCTTCAATGTGCACAGTCTTTCCTTGTTCCTCAAATGTATCGAAATTCACATTTGATTGTTACTCAATGATAAAGTTATGTAGAGTCATACAATTAAGTACCAATTTCACTTGAGTATTATAATCAAATGGTGGCATTAGGTTCAGTATATTCCATCTCTTCTTCAGAATTCCAAATGTCCTCTCGATCACATTTATCAAAGACGAGTGCAAGTAGTTAAAATTCTCTTCTGCACCTTTAGGTTGAGGGTGTTGAAACTCGAGTAAATGGTATCTTGTTGTTCTGTATGGGGCAAGAAATCCTTTGCAGTTTGGATAACCAGAATCTATAAGATAATATTTTCCTATACAAAACTCAAGTAGTGAAGAGGTGAAGTACATTTTCAGGCATAACATAGGGTAGAATCGATAAGATAGTTGGTATTTATGTAATAAGTAGTGTGTAAATAAAGTGAACCTGGTGGTGGAAAGGGGAAGTGATATCAGGGATTTGACATTGCATACTTCAAAATTCTACAATCATGTGCAATGCCCTCCCACCTAGTTGATGCAAAAATGAAGCGCATGTTAAAGTCACAGACACCTAGTACATTTTGTGTGGTCCGCTTTGCATCTTGGCCACAACGATATGCAATATGTTGGGATTTTGGGACAACACAGTAAATGTGGGTTCCATCAAGAGCTCCAATTGCATTGTGGAAGAATGACATGAACTTTTCATTATCTTTTAGGAACTGTGGTATGTCTATCAATGATTCCTTTGGTAGAATCACATTAGACATTCATGCTATTATAGCATTCAATACTTTGTGAATATATTTACTAATTGTTTGTCTAGAGTGTTGGAGTGCTACCTACATTATTCTATTTTTGCTTCCAAAAGTATTTTGACTTGTCCTTCAATAGTCACCCAACAACTATCAGTTAGGAGAGTATGTTCTTTTAGAATGGAATATAATCTCCTAAATATAGTTGACATCATTCGACATGTGTCAAAACAAACTTTCCAATGTTCATTTAACATGTTCGACACCACTTCACCACAAATGTATCTAACATTATGCACTGTAGTCTGTGCTAGATATGCTAAATTAAGCAAGTGGAGTATTTGTGTTTCAAAAGGAAGCATCAGCTGAATTGGATCACTAAGATCTAGGTCAAGAAAGTCCCCATATCTATCCAAAAACCTAGAAAATTAACAAAAAATTACAAAAATTCATCACTAATGAAATAAAAGTAGTTGAGTAATATGAGATAATCCTAGAAAAAAACTAATCTGAGACTATAAACAACAATAAATATGGTCTATCTATCTTTAAAAAGCAACGTAATAGATGTAATATTTTACTAAATTTTTTTAATGTAACCAAATAGAAGTAAAAGTACAAGCATAATTAGATCTAGGTCATTCAAATAGAAGTACAAATATTCATCACTAATATCTGTAATACAAAATTATGAAAAACTTTAACATTTACCTATGAGAAAAATAAAATGAAAATGGTAAAGTAAAAATGATGTATTTACAATTTTCACTGTAAAAACCACAAGTAAATTTACAAACTTCACTGAAAAAATAGAATACTAATTTATTACTGAAAATTTTCAATATTTACTGAAATTCTTTTTTAGAAATTTCTGGAAGGTAATCCCACAAGTTCAAATGCAAGTATTACTCTCTTTGAATGATTGTAAAAGTAATGGAATGATTACTCATTTTAGTCCATGATGAGGGGCGGATCGGGTGGTTTGAGCGGTCGTGGCGGGAGGAGGGTCAGATTGAGGGCGGTAGATCGTCACTACAATAGGAAGGGTGAATCAGGCGCAGGAGGAGGGGCTAATCAGGTGCAAGAGGAGGAGCTGATCAAGTACAGGAGCCGACACGCACGAGAGGAGAGGCGAATCAAGCGTGGGAGCTGACGTGCATGAGAGGAGGGGCAGATCAGGTGTGGGAGGAGGCGTGCATGGGAGGAGGAGCAAATCGAGTGCGAGAAGAGGGGCAGACCGGTGATGATGAGGCTAGGGCAATGTGGAAACACATTTTTCGAGAAAAAAAAGTGAGAGTATCATCAAAATTTTACATATAATTGCTACAGTAAAAGAAACTGTTACATTATATTGTTTCATTTTAATTATTATGCATAATCAACTACGTACAATAAATATCTTACTTTATCTCGTTAACAATATAACATTAGTTATTGCTCCAGCCTTTTTGTCTGAGATTTTTTTTTGTACAACTACTCTAATCTTCTATACTTTCAAACTACTTTGTTCTTTCTCGATCTTTTGTGGTTTCACGATAATGTCACTTTTAATTAATCTACTTTTTAACTTTTAAAGAAAAACATTTTTGCTTGTGCTGAAAGAAAAATGACGAATCTCTGCCACCTCCTTATGAAACAAAAAAGCTGGTGTTGTCAGCAATAAGCATGGGGATCGGAATCGTGAAGAGTGTTGGTTGAGTGTGAGGCCTAAGATGTTACATGTATATTATACCACACTAACAATATCACGCACCTTGCAGTGGGATGGACAGTCTGGCTCTCGTTTTCCACACAATTCTTATATCTTTCATTTTTGAACATTGCACAGTTCTACTTTTCAGCTGGTTATGTGATTCAGAAAGAGGAAAAGTGGCTAAGAAAAACAAGACTTCTTCTTCTCCTTCATCATCATCTTCTTCTTCTTCTTCTTCTTCTCATATATCATACTTTGCTCTACCAAGCTTCAATTAGAATTGTTGGCACCACAGGAAACTTCATCCAGAAGCCCACCAACCCACCCCCCACCTTTCCATTAGTTGTAAGGTATGGGTCCTCTGCTCCTTTGAAGATTCCTTTTATCATGCATGGATTTTCTCCTTTTTGGTTTTGGATTTTGCACAGAGGAAGAATTCAGCTGTGATCTAATTTCACCACCACACTTGTACTCATGTTTAGCCATCGTTCGGATGGTTCCTTCCTGTAACCATGGTTAATTCCACCTCTGCTCTGCAAGTCTGCATCCCAGATACCAAGATTTTTTTTTCTGGCTCTCTGGGTTTGCTTGCGCTTACCTGGGATCGTTGGGGAATTTCTGTCAATGATGTTTCTCATACTGGTTTATGAATTCAAATGAAATCCAAACAATCACATTGGATTAATCTCTTGCATCCTGCATTTCCTCCCTGCATACCAAAACCTTTAGTAAAGGCAATGTTTTTCCCAAAATTGGCTAATTTTAAATTCATGCACAAACCTGATGTTTTTTGGTGCAAGTGCAAGCAATGAACACCCATTTAGATCTCAAAACCCAGTAGCGTGCACATGGGAGTTGATGATTTCTTTCCATCGTAGATCTCAAACCCCGACATCTACCAACACCAGAAGAAGTCCATCTGATGAGTAATAAGAAGAAGACGAGGAGCTGGTTTGCTTCTGTGAGGAAAATCTTCACCTTTGATACCAAAAGCAAGCAAGAAAAGGTGGGTAACATTTCTCCATAAGGTCCTCTGTTCTGTCTTCCTCGCAGAAACATCGATGATGTGCCAAACATGTCGCTCTTCCAGGCGGAGACGAGGAAAAGATGGCTTTTTTGGAAGCTCAAGGGGAAACGATCGCTTCCGCCTCCATCCTTGTCGAAGGTGAAGACCCTGAGGGAAGCGGAAGAAGATCAGAACAAGCATGCGTTGGCTGTGGCCGTCGCAACCGCAGCCGCCGCCGAGGCTGCCGTGGCGGCCGCCCAGGCCGCCGCCGAGGTGGTCCGTCTCACGGAAACGCCTCTCCCCTACAACCGCAATCGAGAACTCGCCGCGATCAAGATCCAGGCAGCGTTTAGGGCATATCTTGTGAGTTTTTAATCAGCTTTTTTTCAGCTAATTGATCGGAAGCAAAACTGCAAAAGGTAGAAATAGAGACTGTGATGCTGCAAATATCATACCTCCGGTTGTAGAGCTTCCCTCAACTAATAAATATAGAATCAAATTTTAAATGCTAGAGTTTTTGATAATGGTGATTTTATGTAGCTCTAAGAACTTCATAATTTGCCAAAGCTTTGAATGTGGCAAGCCATGCCCACGAACATTTCCCCCATGCTTGTTAGATCATTCAGTGCTCCTGTTCAGATTCATGCTACCAGCCAATTATTTTGTCTCTCAATACACTCTGAGCCCTGAGTCTGAGTTGAATATGCTTGAGGTTTGTAGGCAAGGAGGGCATTACGGGCACTCAAGGGGCTGGTTAAGCTTCAGGCTCTGGTCCGTGGTCGTGCTGTGAGACGCCAGATGAGTATCACTCTGAAGAATTTGCAGTCTCTTGTAAAGATACAAACGCATGCTCGAGCAAATCGAATAAGAATGTCCATGCAGGCTTGTGAAGCAAATGATCATTTACATAGAAAGATTAAGGAAATAACAGATACGCCTACAAAGGTTAGTAATTACACTTTTCTAAAGCCATGGTATACGGTGAATTGAAATACACTCAATAAAAAGGAAGTCATCATGGTTCTAAGAGTGCAATGGATTGATCACTAGCTATTATTTCTCTTACCAGGGTATAATAAAATTGAGTTCTCAGAAAATCAGTGATTCATCAAGAACATCAAAGAGAGAACAGCCAGCTAACTAATCCCATGTCATCCATTTGTGTAATTAAAGTGGCAAGTTGTATATCATCAAAAAATACTTTGACTATCATCGACCAAAGGGAAATAACTGAGAAATATGATTGAATTTCTATTTGCTATAAAAGCCAGTAAGAAGCCTATGAGACATAATATGGACGGGCATTCAGCCTTACTCCCTATAGAAAAAGATGTATCACCTAGCACAAATCATACATGAGGAATGCCACAAATAGTCCACTTCATGAAGACCTACAATGTCACTGATACTTTTACTCATTAATTGTCAATTAACTTTGACTTCTTTAAGTTCCAAGTTCTTGTGCTTATCATCAAATGCTTTATACATGTGTTACCTATTTACCATAAAATTACATAAAAATGTGCAAACAATGTGAGGCTTTCATCAATGTAGAATCTAATGAAGATCTAGATGCATAAAATCTTACCTCCAAAAAGTAAACTTGTGACAGGATGAAGGTAAAAAGTGGGATGGCAGCCCTCTTTCAAAGGAAGAAATGGATGCCATTCTTGCAAGCCGGCATGAAGCTGCACTAAAGCGGGAACGTGCCTTGGAATATGCTTCGTCCCATCAGGTAAATTATTGTTCACATGAATCAACATTGGTAGATATTTTGTTTAGAGTGCAGGATTTCTTGCTTTGCGTTTGGCCTCATGCTTGAATTTCCTTACACAGGGAAGGAGTGGTCGTAGACATAATTCTCTAACAGCAAAAGAATTAGAATCAATCAACTTAAACCATAGATGGAGCTGGCTAGAAAATTGGGTAGAGACACAACCTTGGGACAGAAACACACATGACATTGTTCCAGTACCTAGTCCTGAAAGGAACAATTACAACTGGCAACATGGGATGAGAGGCCAAGTCACCAATTTAGAACCACTGCATGGCAAGGAGGTGGATGGAGATTTTCAACCAATGAGACGTTCATTTAACAGATCTAGATGGAGTTACATAAGGGATGATGAGTCCTTCACAAGCTCTCCTGCTTTTCCAAGTTATATGGCATTTACTGAGTCAGCGAAAGCAAGGACTAGATCAATGAGCACTCCAAAACAAAGATTTGGAGCCAGTGACATTTTTACTGAATCCTGCAGCTTGCACAATAATAATAGGCTTTCATCCCCATTCTCTTCTGTTTGTAGTGATGCTGCTGTCATAAAGCTCAGCAAGCTTCCAAACAATCATCACAGATCTTCTCATCCAAAAGCCCACCCTGGTCATCTGAAGTCTCCTAGCAAAGGATCCCAGTTTTAACTTTGATGGGCAGCTACCAATAAGAAACTGTTCTTGCGATTCTCCAAGTCTCTGATGTGATCTTATCTTTTAAATTTTTTCCTTTGTTTGTTGGTTTTTTGTTTAGCCTGATTCTTTTTTGGATCAACTTGCACAAAGTGTTGGTGAAAGGATGTCTTCTTCCCTTTTTTCCATGTGTAATAAAACAAGTTTGAATGGTGTCGTTGCTCTAAAACTGGCTTGTCTGTGTTGTTGTATTGATGTATTATCTTGTTCTGTACTTTGTTAGAAGAACAACGTGACTGATCTTTTAACCAGGGCATAATAACAATGCAGCTGAGTCTCGAACTTGTTGCTTGTTAAAGGTCCTAATGCAATGTTTCCCTCAGCCATTACTTACTTTTACTGAATTAAAGTTTGCCCCTCATTTGTTTTCTATGATATTGGGTATTCTCCCCTGAATTCAAACTGAAAACCTTTCCTTTTATGACAAAATGGAAGATCAATTACTGATCTCTTTTGCTTGTTTTCTCTAGTGTTACATTGCTATTTTACTTTCTTTGACTTCCTGAATCTTGAACTATCCATATTTTAGGACATGGAGTATATTCCTGCCACATGCATCATCTGTCACGATTTTCTTCAACTTAAAAGGACACTGGCATCAGAACACACGAGAAGGGAGAATTTGTTTTTTTTTGCATTTGCGGACAAACCTTAAAAAATTTAATTAAATCAATACAGGAATCTTGAAAATCCCTGGCATGATATCCTTTTAAAATATCAATATCATTACCAAAAACACCAATATCTACATTCTCATTTTCAAGATTAACAGCTATTCCTTTAACCTTGAACCCAACCCAATCATCCCATTCACTACCCTAAGTAGAGGAAAAGGGCACGTTGAAGTTTCAAGCTTTTGTGATGGCCTGACAATCCCTACTTCTAGGAATGATTTAATCTGCTACTCAATCTCATTCTTCTGGAAGTTTGGGTACCAGGAGGGTGACATTGAAATCACAACTTCATTATTCAAAGGAATGGGGTGATCTTAAGAAAAGAACAAAGGCAACCCCTTTGGCTTTGCAAAAACATCATTGAATTGTCATAACACCTTTGATAATTACTTGCCTCATGACATGTGGTGTGTGTGGTTGGACTCCTTCACCACCTCACTCCATTCTTGCCCCAACTCCTTCCAATTGGAATCTTTCACTGTTGGTCGATCAATTCCCCACCAAACTGCAAACTGTCGGTTGACCTCAATAGTGGAAGTGCATTATTTTCCAATCCAAGTCCCACTGGAAGACACCCAATAGTTTCAACCAATGGATTCCCAAGATAATGTCATATAATCCAACCTCCATGAAATGGACGTCTACATATACCTCTTGACCTTGACTGCAAATGAGCATGCACTTGACAGTTTATATACTCCATGAAATTATTGTGTTATCAAGTTAAAAATGGAAAACAAGGAAACTATATATATGTGCTCCTACCTAAAGACAGTGAGTGCTTGGAATGAGTTGGAAAAGAAAGAGGAAAAAGAAGAGGCCAAAAAACTAGATTTTTCCATTACACTACAGATATATATATACAGCTGGTATAAATTGATCTTATAAAGAAATAACAATACCTAAATTCCAACAGAATAATTTCCATTATTGACTCCGGAAAAAAAAAATTCCAACAGAATGTTTATGTGTTGGCATTTTGTTGCTTAAAGAAAAATTCAATTTTAAATCCTATTACAGAGCCCAATATTTGAAGGACTTTTTCTATGTTTATAATGCAGGTCATTGACAACTATTATTTATGACTTAGGGGGTTTGTGTTTGATAGAAATCTGAAAATGGAAAAAAGATTTTATCAAGTTTTAAATTTTCTAGTGTTAAGTGGCAGACGAAAATCAGGAATTTAACTTTCCTAATTTCCTTTTAACAAGTCTAGTATAAAAGAAAATGGACTTTCCACTTTTTCTATTCCCACCTTCGAGAAAAGGGAAAACTTTCTAGCGTGTCACCTACCTACACCCCTCTCTTGCATCATACATCTTCGTTCACTGCTCACTCGTCATTGCATGTCATCTTTTCCCCTTTTAACCTTTCCCAATCAATGGCTCGTTGCCTCTTCCCCTTTTCCGCGATCATTGTTTGCCTACAACCCTCTTCCACCATAGTTGCCACTTATCGCTCACTTGTAACCTTCTTCTGTCGCGCTCGTAGTTTGCCAATTGCCCTCGTCAATCACTCGCACCTCTCTTCTGTGTGCTCATTGTTTACCCACACCTCTTTTTTCAATAATGAACAATAATTTCCATTAATGTTTTCTCAATAATGTTTCATTATCATGTTTTACAAGTGAAATAATCATTTTGTTGAGAGATAATGAACAAAAATTATTTGTTGAGATATATAATTATCATTTGTCATTGTTTATTAGGACTAAAGTATGACTTATTCTTTCCATAAGATTAGGGAAAGATGCTATACAAGTTAGAATGCAAAAGCTAATAAACTTATTTCAAAAATTCTTAGTGAACAAAATTCAAGATATTGCTATGTTTATGTGGAATGGAAGAAATCTTTAATTTATTAATTTATAATAATTTAGACAAATCAAATTTAAAATTGTTATAGTAATTGTTATTATACTACAATTTTCATTTACACTTTCTATCAAACACTAATGCCCCTTGTTTTTTAATTTCTATTAGCACTTTCCATTTCTACTTCTGATTTTCTTTTATGTTTGAACTTTTTATTTTCGTTTTTGCATTTCCGTCAAACACTAACGGACCCCTAAAATCTAAAGTTATTTTTTTTTATAATTTTTTAAATTTTATTATCCATTCATATTCCTAATACCTCTACGTAATGGAATTATGGCATGGACTGTTGTCATTATTGTATTTCCTAATATAGTATTTTATACCATGGTTACAAATTAGTGGTAGGTAATTTTTGGTTTAAGAGATATGGAATTTGCCTGACCAAGTCTGTGAACACTTAAGACTAGACTCTAGCAACTATTCGTTTTCTTATTATATTTCTTTGATCCTTTAGTCTTATTTCCAGTTCAAATGGAGAAATTTCATTTTTATTAGTGATGTAACACCTCATACTAGTGGTTGAGACTATTTATCATGATTGGCTTCGCTATTGATATTAGTTGCTTGTATTATATATAAGCAAAATATACATACAAATTACAACTCGCATGCATTCTCTTACTCATGTTCTCTTTCCCCTTCTTCCTTCTCTCTCTCTTCAAGTCTCTGCTCTCCACATTTTCTTTAAATTATTTATAAAAATTTAATTATGTAGTGTCATCATTCAATCTTATATTTCTTTACCATATCCTCTTTATCTTCCGCATAAGATTACACCCATACCAATCAATCCCCGTCCTAGTCACAAGGCTGATTGGTGGTCAAAGAGATAACAGAGGGTTAGATGAATTTGATGCATATAATCACAACCACAAATAGCTATACTACTTTATAAAGAAAATCAAATCAAAATTAAATGATATATGGAATTTAAAAAGAAAAACGTATCCTAATCAAGCTTTTCTTGAAAGATGGGACATCACATTCTTTTGTCCTTCACGACAGATATGGACAATGATCTGAATGAGAAGTGTTCATCTGGTTGGTTCCTCTTAGGCATTGCTTGCGTTATACATGACCAAATCTACATGCATAGAATTTAGAATAAGACGATATAGTGCTAGCAAACTCTTATACCAAATCGATGTCGCTGTGTGTTGCACCATCCTCCATTCTTATCCAAGACTTGAGGGAAAATGGCTCTTCAGAGATTTCAATCATTCTTGCTCCTCGAGGCCAATTTCCATACCCACCATAGCCTGTATGGCGAGCAAAGCACAGCCACAGCTTCTGATAGGGGCAGCACCAATCTAGTCCATGATTATGACCTACAAATATGGCCTGCAGAACCAATGTGAAATTCAGTGCACATTCTAGGAAACATCAAAGATGTTAACGACTGTAACCAAAATGTTTAGATCTGAATGACCACCCATAAAATGCTTAGTATTTTTTAGCAGCGGCATTGCATTTGTTGCTCCACCAGATCTTTTACCTTAACAGAAGATCTATTTGACAAAATGCCCATGATCCCCCATTCAGCTTCTTGGGCAGCCACACTCTCCATGTTTAGGGAACCAACACAAGGCTCGTGTATTCTGGAGTTCGGACTAGGAGCAACCTTTTGATAAGCTATACTTGGTATATGCCAAAAGACTATCTCAGGAACCCTGTCATAAATAATGTCACAAAACTCAGAACATCAGTTGTTGCTTTAATCTAATCCTACATTCTGTATAGAAGTGAACTCAATGAGTGCAAAACACTGTCTGATATTATCATACACTGAGTCAGGATTTAGAATCTGTGATTGTGTCTGGAACCAACTGGCCTGAGCATTTGATATGACCTTTGGGTAGGAACCACCACCTGAATCTAGGAAGTAGAGGAAAGCCACCGCTTGTTGTTTATTGGATGAAGTAATTTGCAATACATAATTAGAAACGCCAGGCCACAGCTCCCTTGGTCCACTTGTGGAATAAGATAGGACATTGTTGCTGAATTCGTTTATCATGAGTTCCATGCGACTTGTACCTTTGAAAATGCAATCTTTTTCTGCCAAATCGTCACCACTATGATCCTTGGCAAGTGCCCTTTCTATTTGATGAAATTAGAATGTGAGGGTACATTATGAATGATGTGGCCATTAACACCATGGTATATAAGAGGTTGCATATATAATGATGAAGCTGAGTCTGTCCTACTTCATACGAATCACTCCAATCACAGAATTAGAAGCAGTCAATGTTGAATGGAATTGGCAAATGATTCAACTAATAAAGAGATGTTACCTGAAACCTTGGTGCTTGATTGAGAGCAAGCTATTTGTGGGATCCCGGCTGAAGAAAACCACCCAGTTGGCCACTCAAATGGCATGTCATCATGGTTACCAAATACACTTGCCCAAGGGATTCCTCTGCTTCTTGTTGGGGTCAAGGCCTTGTCCCAGTATGAACTCCCATTATATACTGGTATATTGTTCGCAGTGATAAGGTCACCCAGGTATACCACAAAGTCTAAATCAGAAAAGAGCCGACAGTCATAAAACTCCAACACTTGACTCACGTTTAGCTTCACTAGTGTGAGCCAGAATTCTAAATACAAGACAACTTCATGTGTAGTCAAACCATTCAATCTAATTTGGTAAAATTTCTTCACTTAAATTCTTAACATCTAGCTTCCCTTGGTCCAAACTCTCCAAATAAGTTGACCACGTTTTATTCAAGAAGATGGTTCTCACTTGCAAGGTTTTTGGTATAAAATCACCTGGCATTTCTGCATGGATGATGGTGGACATGACATGATCAGATTTGACGTCCTGGGTGGGACCCCAATCTGTCCAAGGATTCTCCCCGTAGTGCAAATCTGCAAAAAGAGCAATTCGGAATCTAGAATTGGAAGGCATTTGCAGGGAATTTGCGGTGACAGCAAGGAAAAAGAGTGGAACGACACGAAGACATTGTAGTCTCCCTCCTTCCTTCAAACATCCTCCTCCCACCACCATCAATGCTGTCTTTAAAAAGTTACTAACCAGAAGGCTTGTCATTTCTTATATATTCGACTCCTAACACCCTGTAAAAAAAATAGAATGGGGAAGAACAGAAACCACAGGAGTAAGAAGAAACTAAACCACATTTTGAGAGGTTGGACGGCCAAAATGAAAGGGACAGAAGGCATTGAATGAACTTCTCAGTTGAAGCCTATACAAGTAAAACACGCCATTTGAGATGTATGAAGCAACATGTATTGCAACAAAGAAGATGATTTAGAGTTGTTTGTACCAGAACAGTGTATAATATTACGGGCTATTTGTAGGTAATAGGAAAAGAAAGCACCGTAAGCATTGACTTCACCATGAATGGGGAATAGTTTTTTTTTATAATGATTGAATAATGGTTTTGGGTGATTTCTAATCGAAGTTATTGCTTCTTTAAGTAATTATGAAGTTAAGAAATGATACCTACATTATCATGTAAAGGTATTAAATTTGCAAATTTTTGTTAAATTTCAAGCATTGATTTTAAAAAAAAAATAAAAAATGTACAAATATAACTTGGATCAAGTTTAAATTTAAGGTGTGTTTGTTTAAGAGGTGAGGTAAGAAGAGGAGGTGAAATTCATATTTTTCAAGAAATTATACGATTTACAATTTTAACTTTTAATATAATATTTTTAATATAAAATATTAAAAGTGTTTGATAAATATAACTGTACAAAATTGAGGTACATAATTAAAAAATAGAGATGTGCAGTAATAACTTCTTAAACAAAGACCTAAATAGATAATAAACTATACTACAAATTAACTAATTGAATCAGAAATCTTTTGAAAATTTTGAAAAATAAGAAATTTCTCCAGAAAAATGTTTATTTTGTACATGATAACTCAAAGCACAACGACGGGGGAGAAAAATCGATCGACAGACATAGAACAATTGAAACCTTGGACAGAATACCTGCGGAAATAGATAGAAGATTCGAGAGCGAGAGGGGAAAGCGGAAACAGATCATCAGACGAGAGCAAAGTTGAAGTAAAAATCATCGTATTACCAGAAAAAGGAGCAAAAGGGATGATATGATGTGTGCGTTGTAG
This sequence comes from Amphibolis antarctica, assembly GCA_024699675.1. Classification (NCBI taxonomy): domain Eukaryota; kingdom Viridiplantae; phylum Streptophyta; class Magnoliopsida; order Alismatales; family Cymodoceaceae; genus Amphibolis; species Amphibolis antarctica. The sequence goes on from JAMKPZ010002865.1 coordinate 15,851, forward strand.
CAGCAGTGGTGCCGCCGGCAAGGACGTGTGCTGAAGCAGCGTTGGGCGAGGCGAGGCGAGGAAGGCATCAACCAAGCTCGTTTCGTGTTTTCCAAGTGAAAGAAGAAGCGACGTTGCCTTCCATGGCGTCAAAATGAAGGCGACGGTGCAGCAGTTTGCATCGATCTGAGCAGAATATGCGGTTACATTTATACGATGCGCTTGGATCCTTGTCTTCTTCGAATAATGCAAATCCAACTGGTAGGTGGGATTTCGATCACGCAGAAGAAAATGAAAAAAAAAATTGAAGTATGTTACGAAATTTTTTTAAAAAAATTGTATATTAAGGAAATGTTCGTCAATGTGTCCGACCGAATTTTGTACCGATACAATATTATTTGTATTATATTGGTACGGTTTACGAAGTTAACGAGTTAGGTATAATTTATTAATACAAAAAATAGTATCGGACAACGATATTGATCGATATATTTTTTTATTTAATTTATATTTATTTAATATTTAAATAATTATATTAAAAAATATATTTATTTAATTAACAAATAACAGTATTTAACATATAATTACACAATAACTTAATAAATAAGATAATAATACATATAATTAAATTAATTTTTTTATTTATTAATGAATTATATATTTTATATTTACATTATTACGAATTTACAATTACATTTTAAAAAAAATTACAACAAAATTAAATTATATTTTTGAAAAAAATTACAAATTAAAAAATTACAATATTTTAATTATGAAATATTTAAATTTAAGAGTTGTTTTGTAAATTCTTCAACTTAATCTTGTTCATGGAGTCAAACAAGTTTTCAATCTTTTACACATATTAATGCTTCTATTATATCTTCTTTAACCTTACATCTTCAGTTATCAAGTACGTTACCAATTATGCTGAAAACATGTTCACAAACTACTAAAGACATTGGAATTATTAATAAATCTTTTACCATTATTGATAATATTGAAAAAATCATTGATTGTTACCTTCACCAATCTAAAACATCAAATGTATTTAAATTAGAATATTGAGTAAATAATAATGATTGATGATTAGTTGAATTAAAAGTAATTAATTCTTGTATAGATACTATAGGATTATAATTGTATGATGATGATGTTGTTGGAATATCTTCATTAAATCTTGGATCTTGTAAAAATGCTCAAGAATCTGAAGAAAGTCTAACATTTAATTCTGGTATTGTGAACATTGGTGGAGGAGAAGGTCCTATTCTTAATCCATATATTTGTACATATAAATCAAATATTTGATTTAATTGTTCTTCTATTATATTAATAGTTAATCCTAAATCTACACCTAAACTCATTTGTATTCTCCAAATTAATTTAATAGCATATCTTATTTTACACCAAGGATCTAAGCATGCACTCAAAATATATAATTGTGAGATTTCATTCCAATATTTTAAAAAATTTTGTTTCATTATATTTACTATTGGTTGGAAAAATGGATGTCTCATATTTATTAAAAATTCGTAAAATATCATATAAATGATGCAACGTATAGATAGATGTAGAATAATAAATTCTTGATAATGTAAGAGTTGCATCTTAAAAAAGTTTTTACAAAAATTGGATGTAAGTTATAAATTCAGATATTTGGTTGGTAGAACTAATAAAATTAATATAATGTATAGTTACAACTATGTACTTTAAATATCTGAAGTACATACTATACATGTCATTATTGTACTCATAACATTAATAAGTTCTAATCTAAGCATATTAAATGAATTCATAATATCTAACCTAATAGTATTTCCAGATACATGTTTATGATATTAACCTAATAGTATTTCAAGATACATGTTTATGATATTAACCTAATAGTATTTCCAGATATATGTTTATATTGTGGACAATATGCTTTACTAATATATTCATCAAAACGTTTATTACCTCCAAAACTTATTGGTAAATCTTCTAAATAAATAAATTTAGCATGCAAGTCTCTAACCTTTTGAAAATCATAAATCCATAAGCTAACACTATCCTCACAAGTAAAAGAAAGTTGGGTTTGAAGAGTTTTATCTTTATTCTTATTTTCACATGTACTAATATGTCTAGTTAAATGACTTGTACTGTTAAACATTTTGTAAGAGAAGTCAGTATTACAGAAGTTGCAGAAGACTCATTCTTCTAAAGTGTCGTCCATCATGATTTTCATCATTATTGTGTACTTTGATCAGATGGAAGCTCTCTTCCAAGACTTTTTTGACGGCACAGTTGAAGTTGAAGCTCCAATAGTCTCCATTGATGACATCACTTCAATTACAGAAAAGTCTTGTTGAAGATATTCGTAGCCTCCAGAACTTTGACCATGGTAGTGAAACATTATTTGTGATTTATAAATTATGAATTGAGTGAGAAAATTTGAAAAATTGAGAATGAGATTGAGATTAAAAGAGTTGAGATTTGAGATTAGAGGAATTAAGAAGAATTGAAATTTGAGATTGGAGGAATTGGGTGAAAAAAAATCAATGCTACTCTCCCAATTTATAGAATTTTTTTTTGCCACCCCAGTGCCTACCCCATGGCCCCACCCATTGCACCCCACCGATCGCCTGTTGAGCCCCAACCTTGACCATTGCGCCTCACCCGTTGCATCGACCATTGTACGTATGTTCTCCTCTTCTTCTTCTCTTCTTCCCCTCTTCTTCTCTCCTCTTCTTCCCCTCTTCTTCTCCTCTTCTTCCCCCTTCTTCCCAACCAAACCCTAGCTTGTCAACACCCGATGACCCACCTATTTCGCCGACACAGCGACGCCCAACCACTGCTGCTTGCCACCACCATCGGACCACCCTACCTCCACCACCTCAACCGCCCCTATGTTGCCCCCTCCTTGCCCAGTCGCAACTCACCCTAGGTCCGTCGCACGAGCGTGCTAGGCTGTGCCATGCCAGTTTCATGTCGTGTCGAGCCAACCTAAACATGAATTTTTATTTGTGTCATGTCGTTAATTGACACAATCAAATCATTCTGGGTCATGCTAGACCGTGCCAAGTTAGCCTAACACAGTCTAATTGACATTTCTAGGTTCGTGTACATCAAAATTTTAAAAAAAAATTTAAATTTTTTTTATCACTACGTGTATAAATTTTCCTTGCAATTAACGTAAATTTAATTATGATCACTTTCTTAACTTCATGCATCTTGTCAAATCTTTCTCTTGATCATTGTTAAACTAGAAGAAAAATGTAAAATAATATTTGAAATGTTAAAATATAAAAAATTTATAATTTTTTTAAAATTAATTTTCTAGAATTTTCGTAATGTATATAAATAGTCCTAAAAAAATTTCTATTTCCTAATTTTTCTTTTTCTTTTCTTTTTCTTAAATATCTGTTAACGTACCTTAAATTATTTTTTATGGAAAATAAAGAAATTTAATTAAAATAAAATTTATAAATATTTAATATTTTAACATTTCAAATATAATTCTATTTTAACTTCAATAATAATATATTGATAATAAAAATTTAAAAGTAGCATTACAAAATAAGTTTAAATATATCCTTATAAGTTTCAATTAAAGTGAAACTTACATAAGTTTCAATTAATGTGAAATTTTTTGAAACAAAAGGCAACTCAGGAGAACTTTTTCAATCAATGATGCTTTTTGCAGGTTGACGGTGCTAGAAATGTAACATTAAGAGAAGGGGAGAGACACAACTACTCTACTGAAAATGCAACGTCAGGAGAAGAAAGAAACACAACTTCACTAAAAACACGACGTTAGGAGTAAAATACAATTACTATTAGAAGTCAAAGTTGGAAGTACAACTAAAGTAGCAACGTAGGCGGTGAAGCAAATCAAAGACAAAATGATGTCAAGAGCGTAAACAACACCTGAAGCAACAATGACAATGGATGCTTTGATGATAACTTTTTTTAAAAGTTAGATAAAATTAAAATTGATTTCGTAAATGAAGTTAAAATTATAAAATAATTTAAATAATAAAAATTTATATGTTAAAATTTATACAGTAATAATAATATTTTAAAAAATTAAAATGATAACGAAACCAATGACATCAATTACATGGAAAGATTTTTGCACCAAGGGAAAAGACATCACAGAAAGTAGTAGTAATATTTATACAGAAAAAATTTGAAAACTTTTTCAAACTTTTTATTCCGCACAAATGCACGTTTCCTTTTCTAAATTTTCAGGAAATGCAAAGCTCCCCCTTGTTAACGTTTGGTGATTAGCACTCATTTTTAATAAAAACTTATGTTTTAATAAAAGTTACAATCATTCTTTCTCCACCGTGACGAGAAAGCGCGCTCATTTCCACCATCCATTTTTGGGACAAGCGTTCGTCGCACGCGTAGCAAATACTTCAAAAAAAAAAACAGAAGGACGAGCATAACAAATGGTTTGCTCTGCATCAATCGAATATGCGAACCACCACCACCACCAATTGACCTTCCGGTCCAAATATATTATTTCCAAACTAAAACGTGAAGGGCATGACGATGATAGAAAGGCTTAGCTGGAAGGTGCCGGCCGCCCTACAACATCTTACTTCGCCTGAGGGTGAGAGGCAACGAACTCGACTGCAAGGTCGATGGTGTTGATCTTGTCCGCCTCGTTGTCTGGGATCTCGAATCCGAACTCTTCTTCCAGTGCCATCACAACCTCCACGGTGTCCAAGCTGTCAAGCCCCAAGTCATTCTGGAAGTGGGCATGTGGTGTCACCTGCAAGCAGGAAACAAGTACCAATGCTTACTTGGAGTTTGTACTTTTAAAAATAACGTGAAATCATGTGAAATTGTGAAAAATAATATGTCAAAATTTTCATTATTTTCTATTATATTTCACTAATTCTAAAAACACAAATCTCTCTTTAACCATTAAAATGCCAAGGTTTAAAATATAGCAATCGAGTCTTGCAGAATGAATATGCATTTACATTTCATGCCATTTCACCACAATACCAGGCTTTTGGTAAAGGTGATATAACGTTCCTAGTATCAATGCCATAGAGACACAAAGAAGGAATATCAAAAAATAAAAATAACAATGAAAAGATTTAACTCCCCAACCCTAGTAAAATATCTTGCTACTCCCAGAAATCAGCCATTCCATTCCACTGTCCTGAAATATCGTAACATTACTACGAAGGTGAGTGGCACGAAAATATGCCACATCTCCTGTGAGGATTATAATACATCTGTCTTTGTCAGGCTTCCCACAGACTTAGGGTGAGTTTGGCTTAACACTATCTTTCAATGCTTTTAGATAAATTGTGTGTGTTTTTTGTATTTTTCTGCCAACATTTTTGAATAACTGATGGTGTATTTGATTGGTGTAACATTTTTTTAGCAACATTTTTAGTAAAATGACCGTAATTATATGATTTTTTATGTTGTATGATATACAATATGATATGCAATGCAATGCAATATAATATAATATATAGCATATACTAATATAATATAATACCATATATATACACATACGTGAGAGGAGGGAGAAAATAATAGAGATTGAGAATAAAAAAATTATTAGGTTTGGTTAAGAAAAAATAATTAAAAATTGGTTGAAATTTTAGGATTAAACAAAGGCAAACATCAAAAAACGCAACATTTTTTAAAATGCTCCTTGAATGGGCATTTTGGCTGCAGCATTGTCAGAATTGAAAAAACACTGCATTTGGATTATAAAAAAAATACTGCTCATTTTGAGCCATTTGCATCATAGGATCAGCGTTTTTTGGGTGTTTTTGACAATAAAGGCTAGAAACGCTGATCCAAATAGCAACTCAGTGCCCTGGTCTCCTTCCAATAACTATAAAGAGAATATTCACTATGTACTTTGCAGAAACAAATTCCAAGATAAAGCTGCATCTCACTAATCTTGATCACATGGTAATCAAAAAGAAAAATGTGTGATAGTCCAAGGACCCTCTGTAATAACTTCAGGTGCACGTAAACATGTTTTTCCCATGGTGACTTTCTTCTATTCAGTATGTATAAATTTGCAATGAGATAGACGGAAACCCTTGTCCAGTGACAGAGTCACCATCAGGGTGGGTTACATAACCCACCCAAAAATTAGGAAATTTTAGTTTATTGTATCATATTGAGTTTTTTGCATTACCTTAAAAATAATATCACTACTTTCAATCATTAGTTAATTGAAATTAACTATTTTTTCTATTAGTGCTACACGTGTAAAGATATTTTTTTACAATGCACACGATAAAAGTTTACTTGCATAATCAATTTTGATAGATGCATGAATGATTGTCTATCTGACTATATTGAACAGGGATAAGATCATCATAAAATAATTTAAAAATATATAATTATTTCATAATAATATAAATTACATTTTATAATTTTATAATTTTCAAAAAATCCTAAACAAACTAAATGATGCACCAATTAGGAGAGGAGAATTAATTAGTATAGAAGAAACTAAAAATAGAAGAGAAAGGCCTAAAACTAGTTAGGAATTATAAGAAACGATTTAAATTTATGTACTTCAGACAAAATTTAACCATAAATAGAAATAATTGGAAGAAAAAGATTCATGTGGCTGACCATACCTAATAGCATTATGACATGAGCTGTTATGGTTGTTATAATTTTCAAATAATGCATTTTTATTTAATTTTAAATTTATTGAACTTATATATTTTGACCCACCCTTCTAAATTTTCTAACTCTGCCGCTGCCCTTGTCATCAAGTATCTCACAACTAAACTCAATGCCAACTCCACATATTGACTTAAATATTGCAAAATTCATTGTATAAGCTGCAAGCCTTCAGGATTAGGTAAGCAGGATAAGAAAAGTGGACTCTGGAACACCTAATGTCATGCACCAGTTAGAATGCTATCATCATAAGACCCTATCAGAGGAACTGTATATTCCAAAGTGAAGAGGAGAGAAGTGTAAAGCCTATCTCTTTCCTGGTATCAAGGATCTCTTTTTGAAACATCCCGCACAAAAGACTTTGTGCTAATGTGAGTTCTTGAATTAAAGATTTGTCCTGAATTTAAATGGATTGGCAGGATGATGCTAACCTGAATTTAAATTGACTTGATGTGCTAAGTTTAGTAGATTGGACTTGTCGAGGGCTTAGTTTTGTGGATGGTGTCAAAACTTATAACCCCTATGTGCTGTTATCACTTTGTGTGAATCAAAAGAAGCAAATTAGTGATTCAACATATTGTTACACTAAATTGAATCTAAAAATGATAAAAATATTAATGAAGGTACTGAAACAAGATAAATGACAGATCAAACTACAAATTTCTTAATTTCCATCAACATAGCATTTTGAAGAATGAATGGATATAAATTATCATGACCTGGTTAATCGATAAACACTATTTGTGGTTGCAGAAAATGTTAGGGACTTAGAACCCAATGGACGTTGAAAAATAGGTTTAATTTGGAAAAACTGATACAGTTTATTTCATGTTTGGTCTTTGGGGTGGCGGTCGCAAGCCGCTAAGTCATTCAAAAACGCAAGAATCTTGAAGGAGAAAACCCTAGATTTTCTCTTATAGACTACATTAGCAACAGAAACGTCGAAATCCCTGGTAGGTTTCAGAAGCCACCGAATCCACATTCCAAACAAAAATGACCGACACGGCAAAATATCCACAAAACCACCACACACTCCCCCCGACAAGAAAATCACGCACAAATCCCGAATGCCAAATCGAAAAGAAATGGGAGCCACATCCACGGCAATGCAAGAAAGCATCCCTAGAAAGAAAATTACCTTGGAGGGATCGACCTTCCCAAAGGCCTTGACGACAGAGATGATCCGGTCGGACACCTCCGACTTTTCGAGGAAGGCGCCCTTGACCTTCTCGGAGAAGCCTCGGCGGAGAAGATGGCTGAGCGGAGTGGCGGCGAGTGGAGTGGAGGAAGGTGCACCGGCTCTTACTCTCAAGTGCTTCAGGAGGGCCGTTCTCGCCGCCGCCATCGCCGCAGAGGAGGAGGAGGAGGAGGCTTAGGAGATAATGAACCGCAGAAACCCAGACACCAGTTTATGTGATGGCTCATATTTTCGTTTGGAAACTCTCTTTTTTAATCATTATAAGTTAGTTAAAATTTACCTTTTTAAAGGTACGTTTATAAATAATTTTTTAATTTTAAAAATTACTTTTAACCATATTATTATTCTATAAATTTTAACATATAAAATTTTATCACTTAATTTATTATACAATTTTAACTTCGATATTAATTTTAACTTCAATTCTTTTTAACTTTTGAAACTAAAAAAGTTAATCCCGTACTCTTGAATCAATACAATTTTTAAGATAAAAAATTTATTTTCTATTTTTTTTATCATTTCCAATGAAGACTTTTATTTTTATTATATTATTTATTAAACTTTAAATTTTAAACTCTAAACTTTAAAAACATTTATAAATCTCATTCTTAAACGAAATCTTAATTTAATTTCAACTTCGCATATATCATTGCTATCATGTAAATTATTATATATAAATTTTAATCTTATAATTTACCGTAAAATTTAACTCTAGTTGACGATAAAACTCAACTTTTAAATTTTTACAATATTTGAAATTGAAACACCTTATTATCTGTGTAAATCATGGATAGCTTCTATTTTTCACATTGTTTAACGGTGATTTTTTGTTACGTTTTTTAAAACCATTTTGGCGTAACCATTTTAAAGTTTATTTATACAAATACAAATGAGCAAAGTCAAAAATACAAAGTTTTAAAAGTGTCAATCAAAATAGATTACAAAACATGTAGAAAAAGAAAGCTTAAATTTAAGTATCTTCGTCTTCCATTAAGTTTACCTGATTACCAACGTTGAGGTTACTTTAGATATATTTGCAAGTCATCTGATAGAAAGTTATATTTTTATAATTTCAAATTGAGATTGTACCACTTCAATTTGAAATTACAAAAATACAATTCAAAGTTAAAGCTGCTAAGTTCATCCCCAAACAATATCAAAGATCACCATTGTATGGTGAGCCTGTGGCCACAGAGATAAAGAGGAGCCCATGGCCCTACCACCAATCCACCACATGCAAATTGGAAATCCTATCAAATCTATTTGTCAACAAATCACTGCAAATGAAGATCGCAATTGCTCCATTCAGAAATACTATCAACACTCACAGACAAAACAGATTATAATTTACAACATTTCCTTGATACAAGTGAAAGAAAAAAAAAAAAATTGATTAGGCAATGCCCTCCTTAATCTCCTGCTAACTAGCCTAATAAAGAAGTGATCTCTCCTCTCTGTACTTTGGAAGAAAAGGATCCCAACAAACCAACCAAACTTGACACAGGCAACACATCATCCCTAAACTTCTCGTTTGCTGGAGCCTGGAGGACTATGTAGGTATAAACATTGAAAAGGCTAGGTTAGAAGATGCACTTGCAAGGGTACTTCTACACCTGTTTGTAGAAAAGTACATAGGCTTGATCATGCAAGACCTTGCTGATGGGAACAGAAGTAACAGATGCATCATCGTATCTCAGCCACTTCCCTTTGTAATATCTAGCATCAGTTGTATAATGCCCCTTTGAAGGATCTCTTCCATGGTGCGAGACTGTAGCAACCAGCTCGTATCGTCGGCCCTATGCAGGTGGAAAAGTATAAATGTACCATTTAGTTCTGCTTTGAAGCTACAAGTGCTGGAGAAGTATGTACGTAATCCTTATGGATTGCAAATAGTAATGGATAATCTGAAATTTCCATTGATTTTTTAAAATTGAGAAATAATGTCAAGTTCGTTCATAGACAATTATTTACATGAATGAGATGATAAACCGAACTCAAACTTACCTCCGAAGAAGGAGAAAAAAGCAACTCACGACCAAGCACTAATTCAGAGGAGAAATGCACAGGCTTATGAAGTTTGGTGATTCCCTTGCTTCCATAACTAAATCGCATCAAGTGCAATATCAATATCTTGGGAACTGTCTGTATCTTAACACACTTGCTAGCACCAACTGCCGTAGACTGCAATGAAAAATATTTTGGTAAAAAAATTTTCAGACGCAATAATGAATGATCCATGGCAAACGGCTTCATTTTAGCCATGTGAAGTCCAAGCTACTTACGCTTATATGACTTCAAAAGTTTACACGTTGCATACAGTTTACAAATTAAATAGTAAGTTTCTAATTTGTATATCTTCAGTAACCACAAAACCCACAAGTTAATTGTATTGATGATTAATGAAAATACCAAGTTTCAGAAATCAGTATTAACAATCCAATCGGCCAGGAGTCCTAATAGTGATTATACAACTAATCTAATTTGTTCTCATCAGCTGATCAGAACAAATTCCCAGACAGAAAACATCATTAAAAATTACCTTTCCAGTTTCAGCCTTGTAGCCTTCAAGCGTTTCTAGTGCAGAAAAAAGATACAGTGCATCTTCAATTGTATGCACTGCCGCAGGAAATATATCAAGGTGAAGCAAAAGAAATGGCTGAACTGTTGCCGAAGGTTTATTACCTACAAACAAAAGGGGAACATGTAATCGTATTTCTTAGCAATATACCAGTACAAAAAATGCACACACATAAGACAGGCACATGGAATTGGGTTGGAAAAATAATTTTGGTATGGTTCTTGAGCTCCCCAGAATAACAGTGTTTGCCTCAGTGGTAGCTAAACCTAGTGGATTTTACTCCTACACGCCCACCACATGGGATTGGAGGTGGAGATGCAATACCAACACTTCCAACGATCATCGATGATCATCCAGACATCAAACAAAGAAACCTGATAATTGGGCTCCTGCATTTCCACATTTTTTTTAGCTTTACATATGTTGCATATCCCCCTTATTTTCCTTATTATCGTAGACCTCTATTGTAAGTTTTTTGAATATGAATAAATTAAATAATATGAAGATTTGAATCTCAATGAGCACCGTTAAACTCTACTCTGTTGAACAACAGTCTACTTCTAAACATGTGCCCAGCCACATTGATCTAGGTGCCATCATCTAGGAAGCAGGCATTTTATTAATAAAAATGAAGAATCCGGTTCAATCAATGTGCCCTTAACCATGGTCATGCATAAAATAAAAAGAACACTTGGGAAGGGTGAGGCACACAGAGCAACATGTGCTGTAATTAGCAACCCCCACACACCTGCAAGCACACCATGCACTGGTGGCAGGTGCACCCAAGCTTTAAACCATGGAGGTGAGATAGATGACACCTTGGTTTTCATTTCTACTCTTAGGAACTTAGAAACCATAGTCCCATCTCCAAAAACAAAGAATAGTTGATAGATGGGTCATATCTTTTCTATATGGTTCACTATCATATTCTCCCTCCTGATTCCCATCTTAAACCAATTGTACAAAGAAAAACAAAGAATAGTTGGAAGATTGGGTATATTTTAGAAAACAACAATAACTTTAAGGTCTTGAACCTGATTGAAAACCTACCTTATTCTCCCAATTGAGTAGTTTTAAAAGATAGTGAGGATTATATATATAATGATACTTTGTGGAGCCATGTTATTTTTGAAAGAAAATGCATGAAACGAATGACGTATTAAGAGTGAACTTTGTAGAAATATGCTAACAATTACAACTTAAAAGCAAAAGAATATCAGCGAGCTAAATTTGTAACGGTTCTTGTTAATTTTATGATTCTTTTGCCATTGTTCATAAGCAGTTATTCTTTATTTTCTTAGGAAAGTTTTGAAGACAATTTTCTGAAGGTCCTCATCAGTTTAACAATTCATTTAGCATTGTTAATGAGAAATAACCCTGTATTTTCTTAGGAAAGTTTTACCTCTTGCTTTAACAACACTTCTTAGTTGTCCACCAAAAATATCACTTAGTTCAGAAGGAACAAAGCTTTGAGTTCTTGTAACTGCAGATTTATTCTTGGGACCAACCATCTCCCAGCCATCATCTTCTCCTGATGAAACCATAGACGATACACCCCCATATGCAGATGACAAATGACCTTCAAGTTTTAGCAATTCATCATGCATTCTGTTCATTACAAAGCTAAGAAATTCCTGAGCATCTTCTTGCCTGCAAAAGAAAGTACACGTTTAATGGATTTTGCTACTTCAAGTCTCATTTAGTTGACTATAATCTTAATAAAATATAATATAATTAAATTACATTACATAGTCAAGCTATATATAATATTTGGTGATCAAATGTAAATTAATTATAAGATTATATAAAGAAGAAATTTTATTACTTAAGCTCAAGTTTAATTATTTGAGTGATGTCCCATTTCCTAAAGGACTAAGTTTCTTATAACCAAATTTCAAAGCTTATAACAATAAAAATTAACATATTATAATCTAATTCATGAATGAAATTCAATTACATTACATTGCGTATTGATTACTGTCAACGAAGTAAAGCCTAAGAAAAATATGGAGGGCAAGCACTGGTGCAATGGTAAGATTGCTTTATTTTAATGAATCTATTTGTGCATAATGAAAATTCAAGAAAAGAAAATCCAAAAAATCCAATTAGAAAGTGAAATGGAAAAGTAGGGAACTCAGAAAATTTTGAGATAGTTAATGCACATTACAGAAAATAAGAAAAATCTATATATTGATATAAACAGAATTTGTAAAAATTAAATATGTATCTTTTGAATATGACTTTTCCAATAAAACTTTAAAAGTAACAATACAAATTTCAACATAATTTTTTGAAGTTCTTATACAAGTGATTATAATAACTCAAAAAGTTCTTCCATCCCACAGATTTAGCAATATCTTTATGTATTTTATCAGCTATTTCTTTTTTTTGTCCTTAAGCCAATCCTATAGTAATATTTACTTCTTCTCGGGCTTCTTCGATAAGTTCTCTATGATCAATACTATCAATTTCTTACAATTCACCTTGAAAATCTTCAAATAAATTTGCCTCATCTACTTTACAAATAAAATTGTGAAGTGAAAACAAGTTAAAACAATTTTCAATTATGTTTCAAAAGGATATGGTATGTAACCTTATATATTGAGAATGATACTTCACTATTTCAAAAGTACACTCGATTACTATTTATAACTGTAAATGTTTGTAATTAAAATTTTCTATTGCATTACTTGGAAGAAGATCTCAATCATATACTCCAATAAATGATATCTAACTCCTTGAAAAGAAGAAATAAATGGGTAGCACATCTATGATTAAATGACTTGAAGACAAGAATGAATGAGCACCTAAATATGATCAAAAGCGCTCTGGAATGATCAAGGGTTTTAGTTGTGATGGTCAGTTCCATCATAATTTACCTATATGCGAACTACTTTCAGGGCACTCTGGAATGATCAAGCTCCCATCACCCATATGCCATCCTTACTTTTTAACCAAAGTTAAAATCTTGAATCAAATCTATCCTAGAAGATCTATACCTTTTCTTTTCTTTTCTTTTTTTTTTGATAATACACCCCCACTATATTATTTATCGGGCCAGGGCCACCCGCAAAAAAAAGGGTTGAGGTCTAAACCTCAATAAAATTGAAAACAAACAAAGCAGAGCGAACTGGGCCCACCGGCCCAATCACGAAGATCCATACCTAGAAATTGGGGGAAAACGTTGGAGCCCTATCAAAAATGGCAGAAATTCTTCCAGTCTATCAATACCCTAATCAATGGTCAAAGCCCCATCTTAGTAGCCAAAATTAGGGTTTTTCACCCATAAATCCTAATTTAGGGTTTTTAGTACAAAAAATGGAACTGCAGGCAAAAGAAAAAACAATACCTTCCATGTGGACAACTAATAGGTGACATGCAGCCAAGCAATGTGTTGCAAAGGAAGCGGGCAACATGTGGAAGGGGCATTGATTACAACGACAATGGGTGACATGCAAGGACCGAGGTTTCCTAGAGTGAATGCTTGAGGGTCCCTCAATGACAACGATAGTTAGGCAACACATAAGGAAGTTAAGATGGAAGTAGACACTCGAGGGTTGAAGGAGTAGATGCCTAACAGAGAGTTTTCCAGGAAGTCAGATGAGAGAGGGGGAGTATTTATAATCCTGAAAATTTTAGAAAATTTTCCAAGATTTTTGAACAACACAATCATTGAAAATCAAATTTAAATTTTCTCAAATTTTCTTTTCCTCAATTTTCCAAAAGCACAAACCCCCCCTTGGGAAACAATCCCGCCATTTATGAAAGAATCGGATCCTCATAAACTTTACATTGTTGGAAGTCTCTTGCAATCTCACCATCTCTGTTTTTTATTATCCAATCCATATTTTTACCATCTTTTTTTAACTAGATAATTTCATTTTTTATTATTTTAAGTGGTATTTTTCTTTGATTTTTCCAAATGATAGTGGCAACTTGATTGGATTTTTGTTTTTATTTTTGTTCATCTTCTAAATTCAATTGTTGTTTATTTATTCATTGTTTATTTTTGAAAAGTGTGTGGAGCTAAGTCAATAATCAATATCTACTTAGAATTGAGGTAAATTTTATTGTTCTTTTACTGATCTATAAGATTGCATTAATAGCTAAATTGAACATCATAGGACTACAAGTTTGTGATTTACAGATTTACCTTATATATGTTGCAGACTTGTAGTATTGATTCTTTTTTTTATGGCTGTTCTACACAACTAATGTAATGCATTATTTTTAAAAAAAATAAAAAAACTATTTTCGCCTTGTTTCAATCCAGCTATTACCTTTTTGTTGCCTTTTTCCTAAGGCAATTTTCAGGGTTATTGCCTTAGCATCACCATTCACTTTGACAACTTTGATTGACACCCAAAACCATAATTGGAGATCAAACATGTACTAGGTAACTTATAGCTCATAAAAAACACTAAATCTTCTACGACTTCAAGTGAATGGAAGTTAATTTATTGTTTTGGCAATAGATTTGAAGCATTTACCTAGAAAGGAAGACCATGCATATCTGGATACTATGATTTCTTCATCTAAGTAATTTATCAAACATAGCTGAATTTACATTTACTGTCCAAGAGTCACAAAAATATAAGTTTTGATTTCACTAAATAATTAGGATGATTGTAGCCAACTGTTTCAACCCAAATGTTAAAAAAAAACAATCGGCATATGAGGGACTGAAGGAGGCAAATAAAAACTAATGAAACACAAACCTTGGTCTTCCAGATATATTTGTGGGCAAATCTGGGGTAAAGAGCTTCAGCACATCTTCAAACATAAGTGGACTGAAAGATTTTCCAACCTCTATAACCGATTGATCATTCTTCCTCACACTTGGATGCATGGGCATGTCAAACTCGGAAATAAATTCAACAAATGCACGTAATGTTGGGTAGCCCACCTATGGCAAGGAATTTTTCCAATAAAATAAATGGAAATAAAGGGGGCAAACACAATATTTCAATATGATTACAGATGAGTGAAACCTTGGGAATATTGCGGGTTCTAAGCTTTTGAAGAAGCAAAACAAATGACGAACAAGAAAGCAGTGCCTGTAAACTTGCATTGAGAAAGCATAAATTGCCTGAGTTGATCAAACCATGTCGTAGTAGATTATCAACAGCTTCCCCTCCCCCATTGAGTGTTTCTTGATCATCTCTCTTCTGAAAATCCCCTTTTTGATATACAGGATTCTGCAGATCTACATATACACAATTTTCAAGAGATCTTTCTGTCTTAGTTGAACCAACATCACCCAACCTCTCTCTATAAACATCTTCTTCTTTGGATAATAATCCTGTAGTGCAAGACGTCAAACCTGGAAAATCAATTATTTTTCCATTTTCATTAGGCGTTTCGGTAATGACATGGCAACTACTGGTGCATCCATTAGAAAGTGAACCTAGAGATTTTCGAGCTTCATCAAAATTTTCAGTGTTTCCATTTGTCTTGGTGACCAAACCAGGTGCAAGATCACTTTTGGATATTATCGGAAGATTAGTTTGTATGGATTTGTGTTCCAATTCCTTTGACGACAATGCAGAGTTGACATTGATAGAACCAAATATCTTCTCTACAGATGGCTGTCCACTATTAGTAGATAGCCTTTGAAAAGCTCGAGTTTCCTCTTCAGTAAATGACCCAAATATCACAAGCTGTTTCAGAAATTTCACAAGAATAAAGTAAACAATTGAGAATACAAAAAAATGCAAAATAAAAATACAAAGTTCAGTAGTTCACATAGCAACCGCAAAAGGTTCTCCAACAGAAACAGCCACTTCCCTAATCCCTAAAAATCAAACTTCCCTCACTCACCCCCGGCAACTACAAAAGAATGCCAAAAAAAAAGAAACGAAAAGCCGCTAAGGGAATCGAAACAGATACCTTCGAATTACCGCCACTCATGTCGCCTTCCCAAACCGATTCACAGGTCACGGGGGAAACGGACGGAGCTAGAGGCGCAATATATGTCTGCGATTGGAGACATCAACTTCCACCCTCCAAGCAAATCCGAACACGATGGAGCCGAAGAAAATCCGTCGCATCACATGCGTCGCTCTCGTCTCCCCCGCCCCCGTTCCAGGTCAAGTCCGGCCATGGAGAAGAACGCCGAAGGACGCGTCGTACGGCAAATACAAGTCGTCATTTCACGGCGGATGGATTCGAAGAGAACCCCAACACCAACAGCTTCCCGTTCTTATGGGCCGAGTTCACGTCCCAACGGGCCTGGGCCGAAATAGGCCGCCTCCTACCAACTCTCAATAATTTTAGATCTTATTTGTTTAAGTATTTATATCACTATATATTTTTATTTTTTATTATATATCACAATAATCTATAATAATATTTACTATAAAAAATTAATATTTTATACTAAAAAATATAATAAAACACTTACAACGTAAATCATGTAATTTTAAAAAAAATATAAATTTTATCTCACCTAATTTTACCTCTTAAATAAACATAACATTAGATCATTTTTTGTACGAAAAGGTTTGCATCATTTGTAAATTTTAGAAAAGGAAAATATCTTAAAAAATGTAAAAAAATTTAAAGTTTTCCATCACTACATATATAAACTTTTTCCATCGACTTTTACTTATTAGGTTTAAAAAATTCTTATAGTTAGTAAAAATTTCATTATGACTTATTTTCCTCACCTCTTGCATCTTGTCTAATCTCTTTTAACCATTGTTAAACTTGTAGTTACAAGAAAAATACAAAATTATGTTTGAAATATTAAAATATAAAATATTTATAAATTTTTAAAAATTAATTTTCTAAAATTTTCACAATATACTAAACAACCTTTAAAAAAATTATTTTCAAATTTTCCTTTTCTTTTCTATTTCCTAAATTTCTATTTCTCAAATTTTCAACACACATACTCTAAATGTTAAGGTTGTATTAAAGAAATGCAGTTATAAATTTATAAAAATTTTAATTTTAAAAAAATTATTACAATAATCAAGTCACCATTTCAATAGTTAACATTATCTCGCATTTAAAAATTATAAATATGTATTTTATAATTTAAATATATCAACTTAAAATATATAAACTTTGTTTCTAAATATTTTTTAAAATACAATCGACTAACATCAAGTTTTTTTGAAGTTTTTCTAAATATTTTATAATTTAAATATATCAACATTTTTTTGTTTTAATTTGAGATTAAAGAATAAGATAAAGAAATTGAGGAAAGAACGAGAGAAGATGATGAAAATCAATTTTGATATATTCTCAGTCATTAAATTGAATATATATAGAATCAAGTTTCTATAAATACCACTAAGGTAGGATTTGTGTCATTTGAAAATCAATAAAAAGAAAATTCTTGAAATTTTTAGTATTAAAATATTAAAAATTTAAAATATTTTTAATTTTTTAAAAATTATATATAAATTTTCCTAAATTTTCATAATGTGTATAAATGATCTCATAAAATTTTTCATTTACAAATTTTTAACATTTCAATAATAAATTTTTTTCCAAATTTTTCTTTTCATTAATTTCCAAAAAACACAAACACTCTATAAATGATATTATTTCAAATCTCAATCTTATATTATCACCGGTAAAAAATTGATTCTATACACGTTCAAATTTAAATCATTCTTTTAAACTTTTTAGATTCACGTTGAAATCAGTAAGTAAAATCAGAACTTTTATATCATTTGTATACTATCTTATCTAATTTTAGTGAAGTACATTTAAAAAAAAAAAAACACCGACGAAAATTTTCTTCCGATCTATATATAT
>JAMKPZ010002866.1:0-15062 GCA_024699675.1 Amphibolis antarctica
TACTTTAATTTTGTAAAGTTTCAATTCAATGTGAAACCTAGATATATTTTTCTATTGTTTTGTTGTTTTGATAGGGTTTCAATTTAAGGTGAAACTAAGTTTATGTGTTTTAATTTAAGTTTTAGTTTACGGTGAAACTCAAACATTTTAGTTTTCATGTTTCTTTTTATATGGATTTTAATCCAACTTTTTCAATTTGTTTCTCTTTGTAAGTTTTAATTTAATGTGAAACTTATATATATTTAGAAAATTCCAATTTGATGGGAAACTTTATATATTTGATTTTGAGTTATATATTTCATAGTTTTGGAAGATTTCAATTTAATGTGAAACCTTATGCATGCTTATATTTTGAAAAATTTCAATTTGATGTGAAACTCATAAGATTTAATTTGATGAACTAATTTGAACTAATTTCTTTTATACCTAATTGTACAATAATGTTAATTATGTGACACATACATCTTTGGTGAAATAATTTAAAACCATTTTAGGGACTTAATCTAATTTTAAACATTGGTATTATTGCAGTATTATTAGTTGCATTATCAAAAGTTATATTACCTATTTTATTTCTAGTTCCATATAAATAAAAATTTTTCATAATGTTTGCAAAAATTGTTTTAGAAGTATGTGAATATTGAATTTTTCTAAATCCTATTAATCTTTTTTGTAAAATCCAATTTTAATCAATATAATGTACAGTTACAGCTATGTACCCATCCTTAGTTCTACCTGACCAAATATCTAAAGTGCATGCTATATATGTCATTATTGTACTCATAACATTAATAAGTTCTAATCTAAGCATATTAAATGAATTCATAATATCTGACCTAATAGTATTTCTAGATACATGTTTATATTGTGGACAATACATTTTACTAATATATTCATCAAACGTTTATTACCTCCAAAACTTATTGGTAAATCTTCTAGACAAATAAATTTAGCATGCAAGTCTTTAGCCCTTTTAGAAGCATAAGTCTATGAGCTAACACTACCCACAGGAGTAAAAGAAAGTTGGGTTTGAATAGTTTTATCTTTATTCCTATTTTTCACATATACTAATATGCCTAGTTAAATGACCTGTACCACCAGAAATTTTGTAAGAAAAGTTAGCATTACAGAGGTTGTAGAAGGCTCGTTCCTCTGAAGTGTCATCTACCATGGTTTTCATCACTATTATGTACTTTGACCAAATGGAAGCTCTCTTCCGAGACTTCCTTGGTGGGACAATTGAAGTTGAAGCTCCAATAGTCTCCATTAGTAGTGTTACTTTAACTTTAGAAAATCTTGTTGAGGATATTCGTAGCCTCCAAATCTTTGACCTTGGTAGTAGGCCATTGTTTGTGATTTGTGAATTAAGTGAGAAAATTTGAGAAATTGAGATTAGAGGAGTTGAGAAATGAGAAGAATTGAGATTGGAGGAGTTAGTGAAAAAAATATCAACCCAACTCCCACAATTTATAGAAAACTGATGCAGCTTGGCTCGCCCCACCCCGCCTGTTGCACCCCATCAGTTGCTTGTTGTGCCTCAGCCCATCTTGTTGCACCTCGCCTACCCCGCCCGTTGCATGGTCGTCACCCATTCCAAACTAGCTATTCATCACTACAAATGTGGTCCGTAGCACCACTGTTAACAATCCATTCATCATGTTTATTATGTGTAGTACTAGTAGAGCACATGTACTTACCACTCACAGTAGTGGATGCACAATCATTTTTCTTATCACTTTCAAGAAGATTCACAAGCTTGGAGAATTGTTCTTCAGTAAGACCACTAGAAAAACATTTTTCTTGAGAAGTACAACTATTGGTAGATTTACTATCTTTGTTGCTATTATTATTGAAGGTTTTGCCATGTACTTTATGACAAGGAGGGAAGCCAATTAGATAATGGCATTTATCCTTAGAATGTCCTGATTTTTTGCAATTTGTGCAAGTGAGTCTCTCCGTTTTTTCATAATTTCCCTTTCCTCTATTAACGTTAAAAGCCAAGGATTCAAATGTGCTTTTGTTGGTTGTGATTTCTCTTTTTCTTTCCTCTTGACGAATGAGAGAAAAGGTTGTGTTGAGAGTGGGTAAGGGCCTCATGGCAAGGATTTGACTACATAGCATGAGATAGGAATCATTCAAGCTAGTGAGAAACTGTAATAGGTAATCTTCTAGAGTTTTGTTCCAAATATCTTTCAGATGGGGACAATTACTCCCAGCAAGACAAATAGAGGTAGAGCTCTTTGTTTCAAGTTGGTCTCAAGGAGTCCTGAGTTTAGTGAAGTATGTTGTTATGGTATTACTTTGTTGTTTAAGTTCACTTATTTCTC
The DNA here is from genome assembly GCA_024699675.1 of Amphibolis antarctica. Classification (NCBI taxonomy): domain Eukaryota; kingdom Viridiplantae; phylum Streptophyta; class Magnoliopsida; order Alismatales; family Cymodoceaceae; genus Amphibolis; species Amphibolis antarctica. Next base: position 2,328 of record JAMKPZ010002866.1, read on the forward strand.
TTTTAATTTGGAAGATCCTAGCAGCATCTCTCTGCTAGAATCTCTCACACAAATCTACCCAAATCTAAAGAGTAGTGTTGAAGAACATGATGCTGGAACCAATGTTAGTGTCAATCGAGTTCAATAACCAGGATTTGACCATGTCATTGTTGAGGTTGCAGTGTGTGGAGATGGTCTTCTACCTGGGAGCAGGTGGAAGCTGGGGCATGAGCCGGTAGCCACGTATCGGGTGTCCAAACATGAAGAGTGAAGGTTGCAGTGAAGAGATGGATTTCCACCAGGGAACAGGCATAATCTGGGTCTCTTGCTGGCAGCTGCTTCTGGAATTCTGGATGTGCAAAGGACCAGGTGCACAAGCAAGGACTTATGTTAACTATACGACTTTAAGTCTATGGCTTAAGTTTATGACCATAAGTCTATGGAGCTTAGTCTATGGACCTATGTAAAGGTACGAGAAGGCGGGGGCCGAAGATTAGTAGAATGGTTAAGGTAACCCGACTGGTCATCCAGTAGCTGGCCCAAGAGTTTTGATTGCTAGGCCACTCCAGTGGTAGCTAGCTAGATATCAGGAGTGGCCAGAGATGACATGCAGGTGGAAGCAGCTCCTGACATTTGAATGTGTTCTTCTAGATGCCAGCTATCGATGAGATCAAGGTGTCCTTTGTAACACTGAGTTTAGGGTTTTCGCATGTGCCCTATAAATATGGCTGTAATGTGTCATATTATATGTGTGACAACTAGTGAGAGACTTGCAAGAAAGGCTGTTGGTGACGCAAGAGTTAGTGACTTTGTGTAGAGAGCTAGAGTTTGTAGGGAAGCCTATTGGCAGTGCAAAGAGCAAGATAGCACTAGCACCTCGTGGAGTAGGTAGTTTGTTGAACCATTTATATCCTCGTGTCACCTTCTCATTCTTCTTCCTTTTCTTCCACCTTCAGCTCTTCCACCCATGTTGAATTGCTAGAGAGAGCGACAGTGTTCTCGCAGGTGAGCCATCTGAGGAGACGCGTGCTGTTGGGACATGTACAGGTTGAGGCGCACTGGGTGACTAGTGACGAGGCCGTAGTGGTTTTTCCCAACAACTGGTATCAGTGCTTCCAAGTCAAGAATGGAGCATTGTTGGAGAACACGAAGCAGGAACACAGTCTCAGGTGGAGAAGCAGACATTAGGGTAGAGTAGGCCAAAAACTGGCTGAATAGAGTAGAGTCTAGAGTAGAGTGCCGCTAGGAGTAGGTCATCATCCAAAGGAGACAACATCCAGTAGGAAGGGTAGAAACCAGTTGTGGAGATTGGTAGCTGGATAGATCAACCTAGATTCTGGAAGAAGCTCGTGATGGTAGAGGAGCGAAAGTTCAGTGTCGACAAGTTTGATGGTAAAGATTTTAGTTTCTGGAGGATACAGATGGAAGACAGTCTATACTAGAGAGATCTTCACTAGCCACTATCGGGAAGGAAGTTGGAGAAGATGGAACCGGAACAGTGGGAGCTTTTAGATCGAAAAGCTCAAGGGTTGATTTGGTTGTCATTGGCAAGGAACGTGTTATTCAATATTGCTAAGGAGATGACAATGGCGGGCGTCATGAAGGCCCTATCCAATACCTAGACAAGCCAATGGTGTCGAAAAAGGTATTCCTTATGCGTATGATCTTCAACCTGAAGATGTAGGAGGGAATGTTGGTGGTAGCTCCACATGATACTGACTTAGCTGGAGTTAGTAGAGATCGTGTTCGACGACAAAATCCAGGCATTGATCCTATTGTCGTCGCTACCGTTGAGCTAGTGAGCCGTGGTAACTTCTGTGAGCAACTCCTTGGGGCAAGGTGTACCCTCTCTTTCATTCAGTGTACTTATCGCTAACCGGCAGCAGCAAGGACACATCCAGCTATTGGGACTTGTTGCCGCCTATGAGTTGTCTTTGGCCACTCTTGATCTCCAGCCGACTGGTCATCCAGTAGCTGGCCTAGGAGTTCCGATGGCTAGGTCACTCCAGTGGTAGCTGGTTGGAGATTAGGAGTGGCCAGAGACGACATGTAGGTGGAAGCAGGTCATGACATTTGGATGTGTTCTTCTAGATGCCAGCTATCAATGAGATCGAAGTGTCCTTTGTAACATTGAGTTTAGGGTTTTCGCATGTGCCCTATAAATAGGGCTGTAACGTGTCGTATTGTAAGCATGACAACTAGCAAGAGACTTGCAAGAAAGACTGTTGGCGACGCAAGAGTTAGTGACTTTGTGTAGAGAGCTAGAGTTTGCGGGGAATCCTGTTCACAACACAAAGAGCAAGATAGCACTAGCACCTCATGGAGTAGGTAGTTTGCTAAACCATTTATATCCTTGTGTCACCTTCTCATTCTTCTTCCTCCTTTTCTTCCACCTTCAGCTCTTCCACCCACGTTGAATTGCTAGAGAGAGCGAGAGTGTTCTCATAGGTGAGCAATCTGAGGAGATGCGTGCTGTTGGGACATGTATAGGTTGAGGTGCACTAGGCGACTAGTGACGAGGTCGCAGTGGTTTTTCCCAACAACTGGTATCAGTGCTTTCAAGTCAAGAATGGAGCGTTGTTGGAGAACACGAAGTAGGAACATAGTCTTAGGTGGAGAAGCCAAAATTAGGGTCGAGCAGGCCAGAAATTGGCTAAATAGAGCAGAGTTTGGAGTAGAGTGCCGCTAGGAGTAGGTCATCGTCCAGAGGAGACAACAACCGATAGGAAGGGTAGAAACTGGTTGCATCCAAACCATCTCCACACCCTACAGCCCAACACAACTTGGGTGCCAGGTCCAAGTTGTAGGCATACTGTTCCTGGAACATGTATGCCAGTTGCTCCCTGTTCTGACACTTTTTGAAACCAATTCTTAATAATATGTGTTCAAAATATTTTAATTTCACCACAAGTGCATGAGTTTAGATGTAATTAGTGTGCAAGTACAGGTTTGTCCACGGGGATTAGTTTTGCTTGGTATTTAGCTAAATTAGTGTATTCAATTAATAGAACAAGTAATTACATTTCTTGTAAGCAATGTCACAGTTGCTCTGTCTCCACACCTTCCAGAGAATTTTTCATTAACTTTAATTTCTTCACCATTTAGAATATTTTGATTTTTTAAAATTACTCTTTTAGTAAATGATTCGAATTTTGTAGTGAAAGACTCTATCCAATGAGTTTTACTTCCAAATATTTAATTCTTCTTAAGTCTTAAAATTATACACTTCAGCTTGCCGAAAGTCTCTCCTTCAAGGATACGCTCAAGTTGAGAAAAGAACAACAAACACACTAAGAGAGTGGTTGGAGAAGAGGAGGTCGTCAATCTCCTCTCGGAAGAAGTGAATGGGTGGAAGGTGGAAGATGGAGGATGCCCTATTGTTGACCCCCATGCTTAAAAGGGCTGATTGGGGGGTCAGCTGGCCGTTCGCCGGCATGCCGGTATCTAACCCCGGTAGCCGGCTCTCTGTTGACCCCATGCTTAAAAGGGCCTACCGGGCGGTCAGCCAGCTGTCCACTGGCATGCTGGTATCTAACTCCGACAGTCGGCTCCCCCAAACTCCCCCAGCAAAGTAGACATGCTCAACCATCATTGGGTGACCGGGTAAAACAGCCGGCCAACTATCGGCACACCGGTAAAGTACCCTGGTGACCGACCTCGAACTCTCCCACCAATGTGCAAGTACGTTCGTTGACACGCCAAGTCTGACTTCTGGGAAAAACACACGGTAGCCGGATCCCTTGTCGGCGCAAAGCCCCGGCTATCCGCTACAGCCTATTCCCCCGAATCATCGGCTAAATTCTTGGTGGACCTCGACCCCAACCAACCGGCATCCGGCTAACACATCGCGGCTATCGGCTAGGTACCTAAAAAGGCAATTTGAATCGATAGGAAAGATACGATGAGACTTAATCGCTTAAATCTCGCAATTAATCAATTACGCCGATTGCGTGATTGAATCATGATATACGCAGGATTTCCATCCCGGGATCACCTGAAAAAGGAAGGGGATTCCCTATATAAAGAGACCATCTGCTCCATTTCATGGCACGGCTTTTTGGACGACTTGTTGAAGGTTCTGAAGGAGGAGAGCTACTCAGAGCCCTGACGCCCTCTCACCGCACTGGAGCGAGGACTTCCGACCGCCGCCGACGACTCCTAGCAGGTAAGTTCCCTCATCCTCTACCGTCATACATATGATTTAGCCTTGTTTTCTCGAGCCCCGACCATGCTGGACCTTCCCCATGCAAGGGAAAGGTTGGAGGACATGCCCAGGTGTCATTCCTTCGGATACACTTCCGAAGGTACCGGCAACCTCCCTCCCGGCCAAGTGAATCCACCCGGTACGGTCGAGATTAGTTCGGTTGTGACCCCTTTATTGGGTCCTTTTACATGGAAACTTGCATTTTCTTACATGCTTTACGAATGCATCATCAAGTTTTCCCGTCCTTATCCTTTGAAATGACTAGCATCGTCAGACGTACTGTATCCACTTAGAAATAGTCGTCTCTCAGAAGGTGTCTGCCTCTCCTATCTCTTGAGACTAGGTGTAGAAATCTCTACACCCGGGGGTTGAGGCGGCGAACCGGGTGAACATCCGATCCCAGACCCAAATGTTCGGTAGGCTGACGAGTAGACCCACCAAACTTTTGGCTGTTCAGCCAGAAGTCCTCTACGGGGGCTACGACGTCTATATTTGCGTTTTCATTTGTCTTTCGCTTACCTTTTACCGGGAGAGGCAAAGCTGTCCTCCCGATGCCCTGGAAAGGCTTCCGGGATGAGGCCGTCGGCATACATCATTGTCGACGCCGACCATTCGTGTGTACGAGCATGTACACCCCGACGGTTCCCTTTTACTAGGAGAGGCAAAGCTGCCCTTCCGATGCCCCGGAAAGGCTTCCGGGATGAGGCCGCCGGCACACATCGTTGCCGTCGCCAGCCGTCTGGGTGCATGAGTATGTACACCCCGACAGTTCTCAATTGCCAGGGGAAGCAAAATTGCTCCCCTGATCCCCTAGAAAGTCTTCCAAGATGAAGCCCTGTTTGGCCGGACTGGCTATTGTAGTTTCCCGTTTTAGAGCCGAAGAGAGGCCGGGATTGCTCGGGCTGTCTGGGGGTGCCTAACACCTTCCCCAATAGTACCCTGAGTCCCGTATCTAGTTCTCTCATGTTTCGCATAGCGTTACACGATTTTACATCATTCTTGCGATTTTACCATTTCGATGGCGGAACGACACTTCCCCATCAAGTTTTCCTTGTTTTCTACCCAAAAATAAGGTGGTGAATCCGTTCAACGAGCCATCCACCCCATGTGGTGATGCGCTCCCGAAATCAACTTTCAATTCTCTGTACCTCGGCCCATCCGTCGGGAGAGTTGGCGGAAACCCATGGACTTTTGGGTGATAGCTGGATGAAAGAGAGGGTATAGATTTTTGGCGACTTCGCTAGGGAGACTCGTTGCATTTTTATCGATTAAGTGACTCAAACTCTCGCTCGTACGGCTCTTTTACAGTTAGTCTTTTGTTTCCCACTAGGATTTTTAGTGTACTTATCGCATTTGCTAAGTGAAGCTGCTTTCAAATGCATTGAACTAAATCACCCTTCTTTGGTTCCCCCTGCACATCCTTCATGCAAATTCTCCTCACAGACCTCTGCAGCTCCCAAGTTTCGGACCCCACTGGCTCCCCCAGTCCAGACCCACTCACAAGCAAGAGCAATGGCCACCGGTTCTACCGCAACGTCTGAATCTTCCCCTTCTGTCACTATGGTAGCCTCTGTGCCATTGTCCATGGTCTTCGGCCCACCATCGCCTGTCGTCACCACGATGAACTTCACCAGGCCGATTGTTGTACCTGCTACAGCTACAGATCAACCCAGGGTGCCAGACTTGTCTACGGCTCGGGCATTCAACAATGTCATGATGCATCCTGCGCCACCCACTTCTTTGGCCACTGGAATTGAAGGTAACAGGCCGGTTCCCAAATGGAACACCGGCCCATCCTACCAGCCACCCTCAAACATCGAGGGCATAGAAGGGGCCAACGCCTTCCAGCCACCCCGACCGGGACATTTTGAGCAAACTCTCCTGGCTCACTAGTTGGCGCGCTACCAACAACAAGGGATTAGTTTGGTAATCCCACCTAGGCCAACCATCTGTGTCCCGGAGATGCCACATACTGAAGAATCTGACGTCGTCACCACTCCCGTCGCAGGTCAGTTCTTCTAGCCGCCACTGTAGCCGATAGCCGCCACTACTGCCACCCCAATGCCGGACCTACAAGGGCAACTACTACAGAGGATAGCTGAACTGGAGGCATCCTTCCGGAACATGAAGTCTGGCCCGCCGGAACCCTCTTGTTCCTTCCAGAACCTCTGTTTCTATCCGGAGGCGATGCTCCCTCCTGACTTCAAGATGCTCGAACTAGACAAGTACAACGGGCATGGCGACCCCCGCACACACCTTTGGGCCTACTGTAGAGACATGGCGATGCTGCAACACGAGGAGAAGCTCCTCGTACGGCTATTCTAGAAATCTCTCCAAGGACCTGCACTATCATGGTACATGTCCTTGGACTTGACGAAGATCGACACCTGGGAGCAACTGGCGTACATGTTCTAGGAACAGTACGCATACAACTTGGACCTGGCACCCAAGTTGGAAGACCTCCGTGGCCTTCACCAACGTGAGAATGAGCCGTTCAATGGCTACGTTGGCAGATGGAGGGCCCTGGTGTCACAAATCTGGCACTAACCGATCGAGGAAGACTCCTTGGACATGATTGTACAGGGCGCTCAGGCATTGCTGGCAGTGCTCTTATGCATTTAGTCATAAACCACTTTCTCCCAGTTGATCAAGGCCAACAGCCGCCTAGAAGGGTTCCTGAAGACCGGAAGATTTTCAGCCCTTCCTTTTGGGGCCAACATTGGAGGGAATATCCACCCCACACTGCCGGTTATAGGTGACAGCATGGGCAACAATCGTGGCTTCCGAAGGAAAGACAACATGCGACCGTCTCCCATGACAGTCGTGGCAGTCGTGCCCCCGCCATATCAGCCGCAACAGGTGCATGCCCCGGCCCAAGAGTATCGTCCGCTAGCTATCACCCAGGTTTAGCAATGGGTCTACACCACCCGAGTGGCCCCAAATCTGCAACCGTGGAGGCCAAGGGCTCCACCACCGGTAGCTGCACCCAAGCCACTGGTATCACGGCAATGGCAAGCAACAGCCCCGGTATCCTCTCGGTAAAGCAACCAAGGGCAAAATGGGGGTCAAATAGGCGCTAACCAATAGCGCCTTGTCCAGCAGCAACTGCGGCAGCCATGCCAGCCACCCCCGTAGCCGCAACAGCCACGCGTAACAGAGTACATGCCACTCTCGAAACCACTGAGCTGGGTGTTCCGCAGGGTGCAAACACTGCTCATGCTCCCTCCTGTCAGACCACCCCTAGCTATTCTTCCCACTTGGTACAACTCGCAGCAGTACTGCAAGTATCACAGATTTGCTGGCCACGCAACTGACCACTGCCGAACACAGAGATAGGCTATCCAGTGTCTTATCAACTCGAGAACAATCGAGCTTCAACAGCCTCCCATATCTTTTGAGCCGAGCCAGCAGACTTTCCCTAATCATACGGGAAACTCCCAAGTAAACACTATCTTCCCGGGTGCCAGGAGGCAGCATCCGCTTGAAGGGTTCCGGCATATGCAGCCGGTGTCCGCATGTCCAATTGGATGCAGACAAGGGACAAAGAGATCCCTCCCTTCGACATGACCACTGGAAGCCGAAATCACTGGGCTGAACCCGGTCAACCTCATTCGTCCAACCGACAACCTACTGACGCTGGCGGAGCTCTGGCCTTACTACCAACAACTCCAATCCTCTATCTTCATTGTCCACAACAACCGAAGGGGGAGGAGGTCTTCACGACCTACACAGCAACAAGGGCCATCCCCGTCTTCCGGAAAACCCTTTGTTCGGGTCGCGCCTGTGGTTACCGTGTCAGGGGTGTCTCTTGACCCCCATGTGTAGATAGGTCGATCAGGCGGCCAGCCGGCCCGCCGCCGGCATGCCGGTATCAACCCCTTTGTTGGGTCCTTTTACATGGAAACTTGTAGTTTCCCAACGTGTTTTGCGTGTTTTACCCGTTTCCTGCATATCTCTCCAGGAGGAGTAAGACTATGCTCCCAATGCCCCGGAAAGGCTTCCGAGATGATGCCACCGGCATGCATCCTTGCTGACGTCGGCCGTTCGGGCGTACGAGCATGTACGACCCGACGGTTCCCGATCTCCAGGAGGAGTAAGGCTATCCTCCCGATGCCCCAGAAAGACTTCTGGGATAAAGCCGCCGACATGCATCCATGCTGGCGTCGGCCGTTCGGGCATACGTGCATGTACAACTCAAAGGTTCTCGATCCCCAGGAGGAGTAAGACTGCCCACCTGATGCCCTAGAAAGACTTCCGGGATGACGCCGCCGCATGCATCCTTGCTAGGGTCGGCCGTTCGGGCTTATGAGCATGTACGACCCAACGATTCCCGATCTCCGGGAGGAGTAAGACTACCCTCCCGATGCCCTGGAAAGGCTTTTAGGATGACGCCACCGGCATGCATCCTTGCCGGCGTCGATTGTTCGGGTGTACGAGCATGTATGACCCGATGGTTCCCGATCTCAGGGAGGAGTAAGACTACCCTCCTGATGCCCTGGAAAGGCTTTTGGGATGACACCGCTGGCATGCATCCTTGCCGACGTCGGCTGTTCGGGCGTATGAGCATGTACGACCCGACGGTTCCCGATCTCCGAGAGGAGTAAGACTACCCTCCCGATGCCCCGAAAAGACTTCTGGGATGACGCCGTTAGCATGCATCCTTGCCGACGTCGGCCGTCTGGGTGTATGAGTATGTGCACTTGGGTGGTTCCCAGTCATCGGAGAATTTACCGATTCCTTGGAAAGTCTTGCAGGATGAGGCCAGGTGCAGCTGGACTGACTATCGTAGTTTTCCGTTTTAGAGCCGGAGAGAGGCTGGGATTGCCCGAGCTGTCTGGGGGTGCCTAACACCTTCCCCAACAGTACCCTGAGTCCCGTATCCAGTTCTCTCATGTTTCGTATAGCGTTACACAATTTTACATCATTCTCACGATTTTATTGTTTTGATGGTGGCAGGACACTTCCCCATCCGGTTTTCCTTGTTTTCTACCTAGAAATAAGGTGGCAACTCCATTCAACGAGCCATCCACCCCACGTGGTAATGCGCTCACACAATCACCTTTCAATTCTCTGTACCTCGATCCAGGTGATAGCCGGATGAAAGAGAGGGTACAAATTTTTGGCAACTCCGCTGGGGAGACTCGCTGCATTTTATCGATTAAGTGACTCAAACTCTCACTCATATGGCTCTTCTGTAGTCTATCTTTTGTTTTCCGCTAGGATTTTTAGCGTACTTATTGCATTTGCTAAGCGAAGTCGCTTTCAAATGCATTGAATCGCATCACCCTTCTTTGGTATCCCTACAGACCCCTGTAGATCCATCGTGTAGATTCTACTCACAGACCTCTGTAGCTTGCAAGTTTCAGACCCCGCTGGCTCCCCCTGTCTAGACCTACTCACAAGCAAGAGCAATGGCCACCGGTTCTACCGCAACATCCGGATCTTCCCCTTCCGTCACTGTGGCAGCCTCTATGCCACTGTTCGTGGTCTTTGGCCCACCACCACCCGTCGTCACCAGGACGAACTTCACTTGGCCGATCGTCGTACCTGCTGGAGCCACGGACCAGCCAAGGGTGCCAGACCTGTTTGTGGCTGTGGCATTCGACAATGCCACGACGCATCCTGCACCGCCCGCTTCTCCGGCCAATGAAATTGAAGGTAACAGGTCGGTTCCCGCACGGAACACCAACCCATCCTACTAGCCACCCTCAAACAACGAGGGCATCGGAAGGGTCAATGCCTTCCAGCCACCTCAACCGGGACATTTTGAGCAAACTCTCCTAGCTCACCAGTTGGCACGCTACCAACAGCAAGGGATTGGTTCAATAATCCCACCTAGGCCAACCATCTGTGTCTCGGAGAGGCCACACACTGAAGAATATGATGTCGTCACCACTCCTGTTGTGGGCCAATTCTTCCCGCCGCCACTACAGCCGGTAACTACCACTACTGCTGCCCTGATGCCAGACCTACAAGGGCAACTACTACAGAGGATAGCCGAACTAGAGGCATCCTTTCGGAACATGAAGTCCGGCCCACCGGAACCCTCCTGTTCCTTCTAGAACCTCTATTTCTATCCGGAGGTGATGCTTCCTCCAGACTTCAAGATGATCGAACTGGTTAAATACAACGGGCACAGTGACCCTCGCGCACACCTCTGGGCCTTCTACGGAGACATGGCGGCACTGCAACACGAGGAGAAGCTCCTCGTCCTGCTATTCCAGAAATCTCTCCAAGGACTTGCACTATCCTGGTACATGTCCTTAGATTTGACGAAGATCTACACCTAGGAGCAGCTGGCTTACATGTTCCAAGAATAGTAGGCATACAACTTGGACCTAGCACCCAAGGTGGAGGATCTCCACTACCTCCGCCAATGTGAGAATGAGCCATTCAGTGGCTACGTCGGCAGGTGGAGGGCCCTGGCATCCTAAATCCGGGACAAACCCACTGAGGAGGACTCTCTGGACATGATTGTACAGGGTGCTCAGCCATCACTGGTAGCACTCCTGTGCATTCAGTCATACTCAACCTTCTCCCAGTTAATCAAAGCCGGCAGTCACCTAGAGGGATTCCTGAAGTCGGGGAGATTCTTAGCCCTTCCGTTTGGGGCCAACACCGAGGGAAGCATCCGTCCTAGGCCGCCGGCCATAGGCAACAACACGAGGAACAACCACGGCTCCCGGAGGAACGACAATGCGCGGCCATCTCCCGTGTCCGTTGTGGCAGCCACGCCACCGCCATACCAGTCGCAGCAGGTGTACACCCCGGCCCAGGAGTATCGTCTACTGGTGATCACCTTGGTTCAGCAGCCAGTCTATACCACTCGTGCGGCCCCAAATCAATAGCGCTGGAGGTCCAAGGCTCCACACCCGGCAACCGCACCTGAGTCACCGACTCACCGGCAATGGTAGGCAACGCCCCTAGTATCCTCTCGGCAAAGGAACTAGGGACAAAATGGGGGTCAAACAAGCACTAACCAACAGCACCCCGTCCAGCAGCAACCGCGGGAACCATGCCAGCCACCCCCGTAGCCACAGCAGCCGCGCGTAATAGAATATACGCCACTCTCGGAACCACTAAGCCAAGTGTTCCACAGGGCCCAGACGTTGCTCATGCTCTCTCCTGTCAGACCTCCCCCAGCTGTTCTTCCTACCTGGTACAACTCGCAACAATACTGCGAGTATCACAGATCGATTGGACATGCAATTAACCACTGCCGGATGCTGAGATAGGCTATCCAGTGTCTCATCAACTCGGGAACCATCGAGCTTCAACAGCCTCCCATATCTCCCAAGCTGAGCCAGCAGACTTTCCCAAATCATATGGGAAACTCCCAAGTGAACACTATCTTCTTGGTGGTCCAAAGGTGGCATCCGCTTGAGGGGTTCCGACATATGCAGCCAGTTTCCACATGTCCAACCGGATGCGGACAAGGGACAAAAAGATCCCTCCCTTCGACACAACCGCTGGAAGCCAGGATCCCCTGGCTGAACCCAGTCAACCTCATCTATCCGACCAACCACCCACCGACGCTCGAGGAACTCCAGCCGTACTACCAACAACTCCAATCCTCCGTCCTCATAGTTAACAGCCACCGGAGGAGGAGGAAGTCTTCACAACCTACATCGCAACAGGTGCCATCCTTGTCTTCAGGAAAACTCTCTGTCCGAGTGGTGCCTGCGGCTGCCGCGTCAGTGGTACTGGCAGCTGGGATGACCATACCGGCCGCCGGGACAACCATACCGGCCGTCGAGACGACCGTCCCAGCCCAACCCAAGGTGATTCTCTACTCACCAGTCGCCCCGGTCAGAGCGACCATCCCAACGGTACCTCCAATCCCCAAGGCCTCAATGGCCAATTTCACATCCCCGGCCAGCACTCCAGCCAGCACGGTCGCACCAACGGTTGCAACACCAACACTCCTCCCAGCACGTCTGGCAAAGTAACAATTCTTGCCCTTAGCCATGCCATCTGCTCCAGCCGCATCTACCTTCGAACAACATAAGGGCAAGGAGGTCGTCATCTCTCCAACTCCCATCCCATTCTCACAATAGCCATCCACATGTATGGCTATAACCAGGTCTGGCCAAGTATATCAACCAAAGCCGTGCCATGGAGGGATCTCCATCCCGGGAGTGCTAGGCCAAACATCGACCGGCAGCCGTTCACCTACTCCACCAGCTGTCGCCTCATCAGTATCGGCTACCGCCTCATCAGCACCGGCCACCCAGTCACTGCCATCCCCAGACCTATCAATCCAGCTACAGGGGATACAGGCGGATATCTCACTATGGGATCTACTCCGGCTCTCTACTGAGCACCGAGAAACCCTCCTCAAGGTGCTGCAGGTGGCAAAGGTGAACCAAGGTCTCGCTCCTAGGGCCATAGAAGGAATGGTGGCTGTAAGCGCTAAAATTGTGCCTCTTTTTATACTATTATTTATGCCTTTTAGAGATTAAATGATAACAAATGCATGATCATAACCAAGATTTTATTATTTTAGCATTTGATTGATTATGCATAAAAATATAATTAAATAATCCAAAATG
>JAMKPZ010002867.1:0-19763 GCA_024699675.1 Amphibolis antarctica
TTAAATTTAAATTGCATGATGGGACTATTAGAACTCTGGAGGACGTATGGCACGTCCCAAATTTAGGGAAGAGCTTGATCTCTTTGATGGCTCTTGATGCAAAGGGCTATAGATATTCAGGAGGTGATGGAAAGATGAATGTCTTGAAAGGCTCACTAGTTGTAATGAAAGGAGCTAAGTCTGGTCCACTGTATATTCTACAAGGCACTCCAGTTGTAGGAACAGCAGTCACATCTACATCTGATCAGCAAGATCTCTCTATCATTTGGCACTCTAGGATGGGGCATTTGGGACAAAAAGGTATTCAGAAATTGAGTAGCATGGACAGGTTCGCTGGGCACAAGTTTGCATGCATTGATATGTGCAAACATTGTGTATACAGGAAGCAGAAGAGAGTGTCATTTGGGCGTGGACAGCATACTTCCAAGGGAGTACTTGATTATGTCCATGTAGATTTTTGGGGACCATCTCGGTAGTCTTGCTACATTTACTCAAAGTTTTACAATTTAAAAATATCTGACTGTTTGTTGGTTATAAGGGAATTAAAGAAGACTTCATCATTTCAACTTTTACTTCTCTCACCTTGTTTGCATCATCTGGGATTCCCCAATCTTCGAACAAGCTTCCCACCCTTGTCAGCAATCTTGCACTCTATTTTGGTATATTTCAACTTTGTGTCAAAGATTAGTTTAATCACATGCATCAATCCAAGAATAATTGACAAGACGAATTTAAAAATGTGTGCAACACAAGAACTTGCAAAGAGATCACCCATCCTAGTACAACTCTTGCCCAAGCACACATAACTTTGGAGCTTTGAAGGGTTCCATTGCTTTGGTGCTGGTATGGTCGCATGCAACATTCAAAAACTAATGGACTATACGAATTCAAAAATGAGTGCAACACAAGAACTTCCCAAGTGGTCACCATTCTTAGTACTACTCTAGCCCAAACACACTTAAATTTTGAGTTCTGATGGGATCCCGTGCTTTTGTGTTAGTATGGTCGTAGACAACCTAATGTGGGTTACACCTATATATGAAATGGCTTGCACCTAAAAAAATCTATTAATTTACATTTAGTTTCATTTTGTAAATTTTCTCTTTCATAACTATTGAAAAAACTATTAGATTATTTGATTGCGTCACTTTTTCAAAGTCTAACAATTTTAAAATATCTGACTATTTGTAAGATTTATGGGAATTAAAGAAGACTTCATCATTTCAACTTTTACTTCTCTCACCTTGTTTGCACCATTTGGGATTCCCCAATCTACGAACAAGCATCCCTCCCATGTCTGCAATCTTGCACTCTATTTTGTTATACTTCAACTTCGTGTCAAAGATTAGTTTAATCGCATGCATTTGTCCAAGAATAATTGACCAAACGAATTTAAAAATGTGTCCAACACAAGAACTTGCCAAGAGTTCACCCATCTTAGTACTATTCCTACCCAAGCACACATAACTTTGGAGATTTGAAGGGTTCCATTGCTTTTGTGTTGGAATGGCCGCAAAAGACATAATGTCGGTTACAAATATATATGAAATCGTCCCACGTAAAAATTTTATTAATTTACATTTAATTTCATTTTGTAAATTTTCTGTTTCGATGAAGTTGGAAAAATAGTTACATTATTTGATTTGTACATTTATTCAGAGTCTTAAATTTTTAGAATTTCTAACAGTTGGGAAAATTTATGGCAATTAAAAAAGTCTTGATCATTTCAACTTTAAGCACTATCACCTAATTTGCACCTTCCGAGATCTCTCAATCTTCAAACTTGAATCTTGACGACGTCACCAATGTTCTACTCTATTCTTGCGAATTTGAACTACGTCTCAGGGATTAGTTTAGTCGCATGCAACTATCGAAAACTAACAGACTATACGGATTCAAAAATGAGTGCAACACACGAACTTCCCAAAAGGTCACCATTCCTAGTACTACTCTTACCGAAACACACTAAACCATGGGGTTCTGTTGAGATCCATTGCTTTTGTGTTAGTATGGTCGCACATGACCCAATGTCGGTTACACCTATATATGAAATGGCATGCACCGAAAAAAATGTATTACTTCACATTTAATTTCATTTTGTAAATTTTCTCTTTCATAACGATAGAAAAAACAAGAGGATTATTTGATTGCTTCATTTATTGAAAGTCTTACAATTTTAAAATATCTGACTGTTTGTAAGATTAATGGGAATTAAAGAACACTTCAACTTTTACTTCTCTGGCCTTGTTTGCACCATCCGGGATTCCCAAATCTTCGAACAAGCTTCCCACCCATGTCAGCAATCTTGCACTCTATTTTTGTATATTTCAATTTCGTGTAAAACATTAGTTTAATCGCATGCATCAATCCAAGAATAATTGACAAGGTGAATTTAAAAATGTGTGCAACACAAGAACTTGCAAAGAGGTCACCCATCTTAGTACTTGTCTTGCCAAAGCACACATAACTTTGGAGCTTTGAAGGGTTGCATTGCTTTTGTGGTGGTATTGTCGCAGAAGACACAATGGCGGTTACAAATATATTTGAAATCGTCCCACATAAATTTTTTATTAATTTACATTTAATTTCATTTTGTAAATTTTCAGTTTCGATGAAGTTGAAAAAATAGTTACACTATTTGATTTGTACATTTATTCAGAGTCTTAAATTTTTAGAATTTCTAACAGTTAGCTCTATCACCTAATTTGCACCTTCCGGGATCCCTCAATCCTCAAACTTGCATCTGCTCGACGTCACCAATGTTCCACTCTATTCTTGCGGATTTGAACAACATGTCAGACATTAGTTTAGTCGCATGCAACATTCAAAAGCTAATGGATTATAGGAATTCAAAAATGTGTGCAACACAAGAACTTCCCAAGAGGTCACCCTTCTTAGTATTACATTTTCCCAAACACTCTTAACTTTGGAGTTCTAAAGGGATCCAATGCTTTTGTGTTAGTACTATCGGTTACACCTATATATGAAATGGCATGCACGTAAAAAAATTTATTAATTTACATTTAGTTTCATTTTGTAAATTTTATCTTTCATAATGATCAAAAAAACTATTAGATTATTTGATTGCTTCATTTTTTCAAAGTCTTACAATTTTAAAATATCTGACTGTTTGTAAGATTTATGGGAATTAAAGAAGACTTCATCATTTCAACTTTTACTTCTCTCACCTTGTTTGCAGCATCCAAGATTCCCCAATCTTGGAAAAAGCATCCCTCCCATGTCTACAATCTTGCACACTATTTTTGTATATTTCAACTTCGTGTCAAATATTAGTTTAATCGCAAGCATCTATCCAAGAATAATTGACCAGAGGAATTTAAAAATGAATGCAACATAAGAACTTGCCAAGAGGTCACCCATCTTAGTACTACTCTTGCCCAAGCACACATTACTATGGAGCTTTGAAGGGTTCCATTGCTTTTGTGTTGGTATGGCCGCAAAAGACACAATGTCGGTTACAAATATATATGAAATAGTCCCACGTAAAAATTTTATTAATTCACATTTAATTTAATTTTGTAAATTTTCTGTTTCGACGAAGATGAAAAAATAGTTACATTATTTGATTTCTACATTTATTCAGAGTCTTAAATTTTTAGAATTTCTAACAGTTTGGAAAATTTATGGCAATTAAGGAAGTCTTGATCATTTCAACTTTTAGCTCTATCACCTAATTTGCACCATCCAGGATCCCTCAATCTTCAAACTTGCATCTCCATGACATCACCAATGTTCCACTCTATTCTTGTGGATTTGAACAATGTGTCAGAGATTAGTTTAGTCTCATCCAACTTTTGAAAACTAATGGACTATACGAATTCAAAAATGAGTGCAACACAAGAAACTGCGAAGTGGTCACCCTTCTTAGTACTACTCTTGCCTAGGCACACATAACTTTGGAGCTTTGAAGGTTTCAATTGCTTTTCTGTTGGTATGTTCGCAAAAGACATAATGTCAGTTACAAATATATATGAAATCATCCCATGTAAAATTTTATTAATTTACATTTAATTTCATTTTGTAAATTTTTTGTTTCATTGAAGTTGAAAAAGTAGTTACATTATTTGTTTTGTACAAATATTCAGAGTCTTAAAGTTTTGGAATTTCTGACTATTTGGAAAATTTATGGGAATTAAAGAAGTCATGATCATTTCAACTTTTAGCTCTATCACCTAATTTGCACCATCCGGGATCCCTCAATCTTCAAACTTGGATCTCCTCGACATCACCAATGTTCCACTCTATTCTTGCGGATTTGAACAATGTGTCAGAGATTAGTTTAGTCGCATGCAACGTTCGAAAACTAATGGACTATACGAATTCAAAAATGAGTGCAACACAAGAACTTCCCAAGAGGTCACCCTTCTTAGTACTACTCTTGCCCAAGCACACATAACTTTGGAGCTTTGAAGGGTTCCATTGCTTTTTTGTTGGTATGGCCGCAAAAGACACAATGACGGTTACAAATATATTTGAAATCGTCCCACGTAAAAATTTTATTAATTTACATTTTGATTTCATTTTGCAAATTTTCTGTTTCGACGAAGTTCAAAAAAATAGTTACATTATTTGATTTGTACATTTATTTAGAGTCTTAAAATTTTAGAATTTCTGTTTCAAAAATTTATGGGAATTAAAGAACTCTTCATCATTTCAACTTTTAGCTCTATCACCTAATTTGCACCTTTTGGGGTCCCCCAATCTTCAAACTTGCATCTCTTCGACATGAATGATGTTCCACTCTATTGTAGCGGATTTGAACAACATGTCAGAGATTAGTTTATTCGCATGCAACATTCGAAAACTAATGGACTATACGAATTCAAAAATGAGTCTAACACAAGAACTTCCTAAGAGGTCACCCTTCTTAGTACAACTCTTACCCAAACACACTTAACATTGGAGTTTCGATGAGATCTAGTGCTTTTGTGTTAATATTGTTGCACAAGACCGAATGTCGGTTACACGTATAAACGAAATGGGATGCATCTTAAAAAATGTATTAATTTACATTTAATTTCATTTTTTATATTTTCTCTTTCATAATGATAGAAAAAACTACAAGATTATTTTATTGCTTTATTTACTCAAAGTCCTACAATTTTAAAATATCTGACTGTTTGTAGGATTTATGGGAATTAAAGAAGAGTTCATCATTTCAACTTTTACTTCTCTCACCTTGTTAGCACCATCCGGGATTCCCCAATCTTCAAACAAGCTTCCCTCCCGTGTTAGCAATCTTGCACTCTATTTTGGTATTTTTCAACTTCGTGTCAAAGATTAGTTTAATCACATGCATCTGTCCAAGAATAATTGACAAGACAAATTTAAATACGTATGCAACACAAGAACTTGCAAAGAGATCACCCATCTTAGTACTACTCTTGCCCAAGCATAGATAACTATGGAGCTTTGAAGGGTTCCGTTCCTTTTGTGCTAGTATGGTCGCAGAAGACACAATGGCGGTTACAAATATATATTAAATCGTCTCACGTAAAAATTTTACTAATTTACATTTAATTTCAATTTGTAAATTTTCTGTTCCGACGAAGTTGAAAAAATAGTTACATTATTTGATTTCAACATTTATTCAGAGTCTTAAAATTTTAGAATTTTTAACGGTTTTGAAAATTTGTGGGAATTAAAGAAGTCTTGATCATTTCAACTTTTAGCTCTATCACCTAATTTGCACCTTCCGGGATCCCTCAATCATCAAACTTGCATCTTCTCGACGTCACCAATGTTCCACTCTATTCTTGCGAATTTGAACTACGTGTCAGAGATTAGTTTAGTTGCCTGCAACTATCGAAAACTAACAGACTATACAAATTCAAAAATGAGTGCAACACACGTACTTCCCAATAGGTCACACTTCTTAGTACCACTCTTGCGAAAACACGCTTAACATTGGAGTTCTGATGAGATCCTGTGCTTTGTGTTAGTATGGTCGCACTTGATCCAGTGTCGGTTACACCTATATATGAAATGGCATGCACTTAAAAAAATGTATTAATTTACATTTAATTTCAATATGTAAATTTTCTCTTTCATAACGATTGAAAAAACTATTAGACTATTTGATTGCTTCATTTATTCAAACTTTTACAATTTTAAAATATCTAACTATTTGTAAGATTTATGGGAATTAAACAAGACTTCATCATTTCAACTTTTACTTCTCTCGCATTGTTTGCACCATCCTGGATTCCCCAATCTTCGAACAAGCATCCCTCCCATGTTAGCAATCTTGCTCTCTATTTTGATATATTTCAACTTCCTGTCAAAGATTAGTTTAATCGCACACATTTGTCCAAGAATAATTGACCAGACGAATTTAAAAATGTGTGCAACACAAGAACTTACCAGGAGGTCACCCATCTTATTACTACTCTTGCCCAAGCGCACGTAACTATAGAGCTTTGTAGGGTTCCATTGCTTTCGTGTTGGTATGGCCACAAAAGACACAATGTCGGTTAGGAATATATATGAAATCGTCCTACCTAAAAATTTTATTAAATTACATTTAATTTCATTTTGTAAATTTTCTGTTTTGATGAAGTTGAAGCAACAGTTACATTATTTGATTTTTATATTTTTTCAGAGACTTTAATTTTTAGAATTTTTGACTATTTCGAAAATTTATGGGAATTAAAGAAGTGTTGATCATTTGAACTTTTAGCTCAATCACCAAATTGGCACCTTCCAGGATCCCTCAATATTCCAGCAAGGATGCCGGCGGCGGCCGTTCAGGTGTATGAACACGTACAACCCGGCGGTTCCTGTTCTTTTCCATGAGGTGTAAGTCTACTCTCCCACTACCCTGGAAAGTTTTTCGAGATGACGCCATCAGCAAGGATGCCGGTGGCGGCAATTCGGGTGTACGAACACGTACAACCCGACGGTTCCCGTTCTTTTCCGGGAGGCGTAAGTCTACTCTCCCGATCCCTCGGAAACTTTTCTGGGATGATGCCACCGGCAAGGATGCCAGTAGCGGCCGTTCAGGTGTACGAACACGTACAACCCAGCAGTTCCCATTCTTTTCTGGGAGGTGTAAGTCTACTCTCTCGTTGCCCTGGAAAGTTTTCCAAGATGACGCCACTGGCAAGGATGTCGGCGGTGGCCGTCTGGGTGTATGAGAGGTACAACCCGACGGTTCCCATTTTCCAGGAGGTGTAAGTCTACTCTCTCGATGCCCCGGAAAGTTTTCCGGGATGACACCACCGACATGGATGCCGGTGGTGGCCATTTGGGTGTACGAACACGTACAACCTGGCGGTTCCCATTCTTTTTGGGGAGGTGTAAGTCTACTCTCCTGATGCCCCGGAATGTTTTCCGAGATGACACCACCGGCAAGGATGCCGACGGTGGCTGTTCGGGTGCACGAACAAGTACAACCCGGTGGTTCCCATTCTTTTTCGGGAGGCGTAAGTCTACTCTGCCGATGCCCCAGAAAGTTTTTCGAGATCACGCCACCGGCAAGGATGTCAGCGGCGACCGTCTGGGTGTACGAGAGGTACAACCCGATGGTTCCCATTTTCCGGGAGGCGTAAGTCTACCCTCCCGATGCCCCGTGAAGATTTCCGAGATGACACCTCCGGCATTCACCCCATTGGCACAGACGGTTTGGGGAGCCAGCCAGCCCACCGCTGGCAAGCTAGCTCCCCGAAAAGCCATTCTTGTGTGAATGATTCGGGGAATCAACCTGCCTGTCATCGGCAAACTGGCACTAATGGCCGACAACCAGCTCCCCAAAAACCCATTTTTGGGTGAATGATTCAGGGAATCAGCCAGCGTGCCGCCGGCAAACCAGCACTAACAGCCAACAACTGGCTCCCCGAAAACCCATTTTTGGGTGGATGGTTCGGGGAACTAGCTGGTCTGTCGCCGATGAACCGGTATAACAAACCGGCAGCCGATCCCCGTTTTTTAGGAAATGTAATCGACATTCCCGTTGCCCCGGAAAGATTTCCGGGATGACGCCTTCGGCATGCATCTTTGTCGACGGCGGCCGTTCGGGTGTACAAACGTACGACTCGACGGTTCTTGATTTCTGGAAAGAACAGAGCCAGCTTTCCGGGATAAGACCACCGGCATGCACCCGTGCCGGCCCCGACCAAATGGTAATGCAAGTTCTCACCTCCAGTCAAAGAGGGGGTATGACGCGGCAACCGGCATATTCAGCCGGCTATCCGGCGGCCCAGTCGGCCACCTCACCTGACTTTCATTTCTTCTACTAAGAGGTCTGAAAGGGTGACCTCGTGTCTTTCTCTCCCCCATTTATTACCAAATCCGATGCGAAACCCCGCATTGTTCAATCTTCATTTGTTTTACCGGAAAGGATAAATTATCCCTCTTGACGCATTGGAAAGTTTTCAGGATGAGGCCATGAATGGCCAGGCTGATTGATGTGGTTTTCCGTTTTAGAGCCGGAGAGAGGCTGGGATTACCTGGGCTATCTGGGGGTGCCTAACACCTTCCCCAACAGTACCCTGAGCCCCGTATCCAGTTCTCTCATGTTTCGTATATCATTACGCAATTTTATGTCATTCCCGTGGTTTTATCGTTTCGACGGTGGAAAGACACTTCCCCTTCCAATTTTCCTTGTTTTCTACCCAAAAATAAGGTGGCGAGTCCGTTCAATGAGCCATCTCCCCCACGTGGTGATGCGCTCACACAAACACCTTTCAATTCTCTATACCCTGCCATGGGAAACCCAAGGGCTTCCGGATGATAGCCAGATGAAAGAGAGGGTACAGATTTTTGGCGACTCCGCTGGGGAGACTCGCTGTGTTTTTATCGATTAAGTGGTTCAAACTCTCGCTCGTACGGCTCTTTTGCAGTCGGCCTTTTATTTTTCATGGTTTTCGAGTGACTCACGCCAGAACCCGCTCCGTTAACATCGTGCTTGACAACCCAATGAAGTTGTCACTACTAGGCTTGGCAACCTGACCAAGTCTGCAGAGGCTCGACAATCGTACCGAGCATCTCCACCAGCACATGGCTTCCGAGCGACTCACGCTGGAAACCACTCTTTTAGCACCCGGGCTTGGGATCCCACGCACAAGTATGCCGGCAGCTGCGTCCTCAGCAGCCACCGACTTAGCAATCCGACCAAGTCGGCCCCAGCTTAGCAATCATACCAAGCATCTCAATCAGCACAAGGAACATCTGAGAACCATCTGGTCACCGATACTCTCAGCTAGCAGCTGTCAATGCCCTGCATGGCTACCGCACCACGGAGTTGGGACAGCTACCCTATTCAGTTCAGGTAACACCCACTATGAGCAGAGCATTGGCCAACATCACGGGGCAGAACTAGGGGCATTCTGCCCCTCCCCACCACACACACTTGGACAGGCGAATGTGGCCAACTCGTCGCTTCATCTTCTGGGGGTTTTACCCAGCCGCCAGCACCATCCAACTGGCTGTCGAGACTTCCAAGTGGAAAGCCGCCCAGCTCCTCCTGAAGACCTGCCCCTCTGTCTCGTTTCGTGCACTTAGCAGCCACCTTCAAACCAACAAGCCAGCTTCCCACAGTCATGAAGGATCAACTTGACCGGGGATGATTGCAGCTGCCGCCTTCAAACCAACCAACTGCCGGCTTCTTACACCGGCTCCCCATGGCCATCAAGGACGAACTCAACCGGGGATCAATGTGGCCGCCGCCTTCAAACAGGCTGGTCACTGGCTCCTCAGACTGGCTCCCCGTGATGCGAAACAACCAACTTCTTCTTCTAGGGGTTTTTACCTGGCCGCCGACACAATCCAACCGGCCGCCGACACAATCCAATTGGCCATCGGCACTTCCAAGTGGAAAGCCACCCAGCTCCTCTAGAAGACCTACACCTCAGGGCAGAGCTAGGGGCATTCTGCCCCTTGGTCCCGTTTCGCTGATGGAAAGACTCAACAGGCCAAATCCTCACAAGCTGATCAGCTCCCCATGGTTGTACGTGACAAGCACGTCATGTACCCAACTGGGGCTTATCTTGGCCACAGCCTTCAGACAGGCCGGCCACCGATGTCTCCGATCGACACCCTGCTAGCTGACCGAGAGGCTAGCTCACCGTGGCTATACATGACAAGCACGTCATGTACCCAACTGGGGCTTATCATGGCCGTCATTTCTTCTACTTTTAGCTCTATCACCTAATTTGCACCTTCCGGTATCTGTCAATCTTCAAACTTGCATCTCCTTGACATCACCAATGTTCCACTCTATTCTTGCGGATTTGAACAATGTGTCAGAGATTTGTTTAGTCGCATGCAACTTTCGAAAACTAATGGACTATACGAATTCAAAAATGAGTGCAACGCATAAACTTCCCAAGAGGTCAACCTTCTTAGTACTACTCTTGCCCAATCACACTTAACTTTGGAGTTCTGAAGGGATCCAGTGCTTTTGTTTTAGTATGGTCGCACACGACGCAATGTCGGTTACACCTATATCTGAAATGGCATGCACCTAAAAAAATTTATTGATTTATGTTTAGTTTCATTTTGTAAATTTTCTCTTTCATAATGATTGAAAGAACTTTTAGATTATTGGATTTCTTCATTTATTCAAAGTCTTACAATTTTAAAATATCTGACTGTTTCTAAGATTTATGCGAATTAAAGAAAACTTCATCATTTCAACTTTTACATCTCTAGCCATGTTTGCACAGTCCAGGATTCCCCAATCATGGAACAAGCATCCCTCCCATGTCTATAATCTCTCACTCTATTTTGGTATATTTCATCTTTGTGTCAAAGATTAGTTTAATAGCATGCATCTGTCTAAGAATAATTGACCAAACGAATTTAAAAATTTGTGCAACACAAGAACTTCCCAAGAGGTCACCGAACTTAGTACTACACTTGCCCAAGCACACATAACTCTGGAGCTTTGAAGGGTTCCATTGCTTTTGTGTTGGTATGGCAGCAAAAGACACAATCTCGGTTACAAATATATATGAAATCGTCTCATGTAAAATTTTTATTAATTTACATTTAATTTAATTTTGAAAATTTTCAGTTTCAACAAAGTTGATAAAATAGTTACAGAATTTGATTTCAACATTTATTCATGGTCTTAAATGTTTAGAATTTTTGATTGTATGGAAAATTTGTGGGAATTAAAGAAGTTTTCATCATTTCAACTTTTAGCTCTATCACCTAATTTGCACCTTCCGGGATCCGTCAATCTTCAAACTTGCATCTCCTCGACATCACCAATGTTCCACTCTATTCTTGCAGATTTGAACATGTTAGTGATTAGTTTAATTGCATGCAACTTTCGAAAACTAATGGACTATACGGATTCAAAAATGAGTGCAACACAAGAACTTCCCAAGAGGTCACCCTTCTTAGAACTACTCTTGCCCAAGCACACATAAATTTGGAGCTTTGAAGGGTTCCATTACTTTTGTGTTGGTATGGTTGCAAAAGAAACAATGTCGGTTACAAAAATATATAAAATCATACAACGTAAAAATTTGATTAATTTACATTTAATTTCATTTTGTAAATTTTCTGTTTTGACGAAGTTGATAAAATAGTTACATAATTTGATTTCTACATTTATTCATGGTCGTAAATGTTTAGAATTTGTGATTGTATGGAAAATTTGTGGCAATTAAAGAAGTCTTGATCATTTCAACTTTTAGCTCTATCACCTAATTTGCAACTTCTGGGTTCCCTCAATCTTCAAACTTCCATCTCCTCAACGTCACCAATGTTCCACTCTATTCTTGCAGATTTGAACAACGTGTCAAAGATTAGTTTAGTCGCATGCAACTTTCAAAAACTAATGGCCTATACGAATTCAAATATTAGTGCAACACAAGAACATCCCAAGAGGTCACCCTACTTAGAACTACTTTTTCCCAAACACACATAACTTTGGAGTTCTAATGGGATTCAGTGCTTTTGTGTTAGTATGGTCGCACACAACCCAATTTCGGTTACACCTATGTATGAAATGGCATGCACCTAAAAAAATGTATTAATTTACATTTAATTTCATTTTGTAAATTTTCTATTTCAGAACGATTGAAAAAACTATTAGATTATTTGATTGCTTCATTTATTCAAAGTCTTACAACTTTAAAATATCTGACTGTTTGTAAGATTTTTGGGAATTAAAGAAGACTTCATCATTTCAACTTTTACATCTCTCGCCTTCTTTGCACCATTGGGGATTCCCCAATCTTCGAACAAGCATCCCTCCCATGTCAGCAATCTTGCACTCTTTTTTGGTATAATTCAACTTCGTGTAAAAGATTAGTTTAATCGCATGCATCTGTCCAAGGATAATTGACAAGACGAATTTAAAAATGTGTGCAACACAAGAACTTGCCAAGAGGTCACCCATCTTATTACTACTCTTTCCCAAGCACACATAACTATTGAATTTTTAAGGATTCCATTGCTTTTGTGCTGGTATGTTTGCAAAAGACACAATGGCGGTTACAAATATATATGAAATCGTCTCATGTAAAAATTTTACTAATTTACATTTAATTTCATTTTGTAAATTTTCTGTTTCGGTGAATTTGAAAAAATAGTAACATTATTTGATTTCTACATTTATTCAGAGTCTTAATACTTTAGAATTTCCGACTGTTTGGAAAATTTACTGGAATTAAAGAAGTCTTGATCATTTCAACTTTTATCTCTGTCTCCTAATTTGCACCTTCTGGGATCCCTCAATCTTCAAACTTCCATCTCCTCGACGTCACCAATGTTCAACTGTATTCTTGCGGATTTGAACAACGTGTCACAGATTAGTTTAGTTGCATGTAACATTCGAAAACTAATGGACTATATGTTGACCCCATGCTTAAAGGGGGGATGGAGCCAGCTTGCCGCCGGCAAGCCGCTTCAAGGAAGTGGCACCCGGAACACCAAAAACCCACATTTGGTAAAAAGTTGGGGGGATGGAGCCGGCTTGCCGCTACCAAGCCGCTTCAAGGAAGCGGCACCCGGACCCCAAAAACCCACATTTGGTAAAAAGTTGGGGGGATGGACCCGGCTTGCCGCCTTAAGGAAACGGCACCAGAATCCCAAAAACCACATTTTCGTGCGAATGTTCAGGGGACCAGCCAGCTTCCATGTGCCACGTAGTGGCTGCCGGTTGGCTACCCAAGAAGGCAGGCCGAATCAATTTGAGAAATACGCTGGGATTTAACCACGTAAATCTCGCAAATCCGTCAATTACGCGGACTACATAATCAAACCCGAATCACGCCGCCTTCCATCTTCGAGTGCCCCCAAAGAAGGAAGGCAACCCCTTAGAAAAGGAGAGGCCCCCCACATCGAGAGGAGGAGGCTAGAATTTGAAGAGGAAGGATTTCTGAAAGGCGGGATTTTCTAGGAAGATGGCTGACACCCTTCGGAGAAGCAACCGTCCACCGCTACCGAAGGAGGAGAGCAGCTCGAGGCCTTTTCGCCGTGCCGGAGCGAGGACTTCCGATCCCCGTCGACAAACCCCCTACAGGTAAGTCCTTCCACCCTCGCCGTTTTATGTATGTTTTTATGACGCTTCGTCGTGCCCTGACCGCATAACCCCTTCCTTGTGCAAGGGAACGGTCGGAGGACGGACTCGGGTATCATTCCTTCGAAAACATGTCCGAAGGTACCGGTGGCCGCCCTCCTGGCTGGGTTAATCCACTGGGCCTGGTCGAGCTCAGTTCACTCGTAACCCTTCTGTCGGGTCTTTTCACGTGGAAACTCTAAGTTTCCCAGCAGGCTTTACGAATTTTAATCCGACCTCCACAAGTCCATCTCGGGGTCCCAGAAAGATTTCTGGGACGACGCCATCAGCAAGGATGTTGGCAGTGGCCGTTCGGGTGTATGAACACGTACAACCTAATGGTCCTAGTACGTTTTTCCGGGAGACGTAAGTCTACTCTCCCAATGCCCCGGAAAAGTTTCCGGGATGACGCCACCGGTGAGGATGCCAGCGGTGGCCGTTCGCGTGTACGAACATGTACAACCCAACAGTGCCCATACATTTTTCCAGGAGACGTAAGTCTACTCTCCCGATGCCCCGGAAAAGTTTCCAGGATGACGCCACCAACAATGACGCCGGAGGTGGCCGTTCGGGTGTACGAACATGTACGACCCAACGGTGTCCGTTTCTTTTCTGGGAGGCGTAAGCCTACCCTCTCGATACCCCGGAAAGATTTTCGGGATGACGCCACCGATAAGGATGCCAACGGTGGCTGTTCGGGTCTACGAAACGTACAACCCGATGGTTTCCGTTTCCCCGAAAAATATAAGTCCTCCGTTAAATCCCATGCTTTTACAAACGTCAAGAGGAAAAGGGGTGGGGAAACAGTCGGCAAGCCACCGGAACCGGCCCCCATTTCCCTAAAATCCCCATGGGTGCGCATGGAGGGGGGAAACAGCCGGCAAGCCGCCGGCTGGCCGGTTCAAGGAACCGGCCCCCATTTCCCCAAAATCCCCATGGGATGGAAGGGGGAAACAGCCGGCAAGCCGCCGGCTGGCCGATTCAAGGAACCCGCCCTCGTTTCCCCAAAATCCCCATGGGTGCGCATGGAAAGGGGAAACAGCCGGCAAGCCACCGGCTGGCCGGTTCAAGGAACTGGCCCCCATTTCCCCAAAAGCCCATGGGTGCGCATGGAAGGGGGGAAATAGCCGGCAAGCCGTCGACTGGCCGGTTCAAGGAACCGGTCCCCATTTCCCCAAAATCCCCATGGGTGCACATGGAAGGGGGAAACAGCCGGCAAGCCGCCGACTGGCCGGTTCAAGGAACCGACCTCTGTTTCCCCAAAATCCCCCTGGGTGCGCATGGAGGGGGGAAACAGCCGGCAAGCCGCCGGCTGGCCGGTTCAAGGAACCGGCCCCCGTTTCCCCAAAATCCCCATGGGTGCGCATGAAGGGGGGAAACAGCCAGCAAGCCACCGGCTAGCCAGTTCAAGGAAACGGCCCCCGTTTCCCCAAAATCCCCATGGGTGCGCTTGAAGGGGGGAAACAGCCGGCAAGCCACCGGCTGGCCGGTTCAAGGAACCGACCCCCATTTCCCCAAAATCCCCATTGGTGCGCATGAAGGGGGGAAATAGCCGGCAAGCCGTCGGCCCCCATTTCCCCAAAATCCCCATGTGTGCGCCTGAAGGGGGGAAACAGCCAGCAAGCCGCCGGTTGGCCGGTTCATGGAACCGGCCCCCGTTTCCCCAAAATCCGCATGGGTGCGCATGAAGGGGGGAAACAACCGACAAGCCGTCGGTTGGCCGGTTCAAGGAACCGGCCCCCGTTTCCCCAAAATCCCCATGGGTGCGCATGGAAGGTGGAAAACAGCCGGCAAACCGTCGGCTGGCCGGTTCACGGAACCGGCCCCCGTTTCCCCAAAACCCCCATAGCTGCACAAATGGGTTGGGAAACCAGCCGAGCAGCCGCCGGTCAACCGGTACATGTAGTCGGCGGTCGGCTCCCCAAAAACCCATCTTTTTCTCCCCTATTCACGACCAGATCCAATATGGATCCCCGTTTTGTTTAATTCCCATTTGTTTACTTGATTCTCATTTATTTTCATCGGAAGGATACGGTTATCCCTCTAAACGCCCTGGAAAATTTTCCAGGGTGAGGCCGTATGTGGCCGGATTAACTATCTTGTTTTCTGTTTTAGAGCCAGAGCGAGGCCGGGAATGCCTGGGCTGTCTAGGGGTACCTAACACCTTCCCCAATAGTACCCTGAGCCCCATATCCAGTTCTCTCATGTTACACAATTTTACGTGATTCTCGTGGTTTTATCGTTTCGATGGTGGAAGGACACTTTCCCATCCGGTTTTCTTTATTTTCTACCCAAAAATAAGGTGGCGACTCCGTTGAATGAGCCATCAACCGCACGTGGTGATGTGCTCACACAAACACCTTTCAATTCTCTGTACCTCAGTCCATCTGCCGACAGGGCCGGCGGAAACCCATGGGCTTCCGGGTGATAGCCGGATGAAAGAGAGGGTATAGATTTTTGGCGACTCTGCTGGGGACACTCGCTACATTTTATCGATTAAGTAGCTCAAACTCTCGCTCGTACGGCTCCTTTTTAGTCAGTCTTTTATTTGTGCATTAGGATTTTTAACACACTTGTCGCATTTGCTAAGCGAAGCCGCTTTCAATTGCATTGAACTGTATCACCCTTCTTTAGTATCCCTACAGATCTTTACGGACCTCTGCGGTTCTCTGGGCACCGTCTCTTCACGGACCTTTGCCCTATAGGTTCCGGACCCCGCTGGCTCCCCCTGTCCTAACTCTCTCACAAGCAAGAGCCATGGCCACCAATTCCGCTGCAGCTTCCAGATCTTCCCCTTCCGTCACTGCGACAACTTCTGTGCCACTGTCCGTGGTCTTCGGCCCACCGCCACCTGTCGTCACCCGGACGAACTTCACCAGGCTCGTCATTGTTCCTACCGGAACCCCAGACCAACCAAGGGCGCCTAATCTGTCCACTGCTGTAGCATTCAACAATGCCACAGTGCATCCTGCGTCGCCGGCTTCTCCGGCTATTGAAGCTGAAGGTAATAGGCCGACTCCCACACGGAGCACCGGCCCGTGCTACCAACCCCACTCGAACACCGAGGGCATTGGAGCAGCCAACGCCTTCCTACCACCTCAACCGGGACATTTTGAGCAGACCCTCCTGGCTCATCAGTTGGCGCGCTATCAACAACAAGGGATTGGTTCCATAATCCCCCCCAGGCCAACCATCCGTGTCCTAGAGAGGCCACATTCGAAAGAATACGATGTCGTCACTACTCCCATCGCCGACCAATTCGACCCACCACCGCTCCAGCCGGCAGCTGCCACGGCTGCCGCCCCGACGCTCGACCTACAAGGGCAGCTACTGCAAAGGATAGCTGAACTGGAAGCATCTTTTCGGAGCATAAAATCTGGCCCGCTTGGACCTTCCTGTGCCTTCCAAAATCTCTGTTTCTATCCCGAAGGAACACTCTCTCCCGATTTCAAAATGCCCGAACTGGTCAAATACAACAGGCACAGGGATCCTCGTGCGCACCTCCGGGCTTTCTGTGGAGACATGGCGGCACTACAACACAGGGAGAAGCTCCTCGTCCGGCTATTCCAAAAATCTCTCCAAGGACCTGCACTTTCCAGGTACATGTCCTTAGACCTAACAAAGATCTACACCTGGGAACAGCTGGCGTACATGTTCCAGGAACAGTACGCGTATAACTTGGACCTGGCACCAAAGTCGGAAGATCTCTGTTGCCTTCGCCAACGTGAGAATGAGCCATTTAGCGGCTATGTCGGCAGGTGGCGGGCCCTACCATCCCAAATCCGGGAGAAACCTACAGAAGAAGACTCTCTAGACATAATTGTGCAAGGTGCTCAACCATCACTGGCGGCCCTTTTATGCATTCAGTCGTACTCAACATTCTCCCAGTTAATCAAAGCTGGTAGCTGCCTGGAAGGATTCTTGAAGTCAGGGAGGTTTTCGGCAATCCCATTTGGAGCCGGCCCCATAGGAAATGCACGTCCCCGACCACCGGCCCTAGGCGATAACATGGGGAACAACCGCGGCCCCCGAAGGAATGACAACGGCCGTCCGTCTCCCGTAACTGTTGTGGCGGCAACACCACCACCATACCAACCACAACAGGTGTATGCCCCGGCCCAAGAATACCATCCACCGATAATCACTCCAGTTCAACAGCTAGTCTACACCACCCGAGCGGCCTCGAATCAACAACCTTGGAGGCCCAAGGCTCCACGCCCAGCAGCCGCATCCGAGCCGCCGGCCCGCCAACAGTGGCAGGTAACGTCCCCGACAACCTCTCGATAAAGAAACCAAGGACAAGGAGGAGATCGCCCAGGCGTTAACCAACAACGCCCCGATCAGCAACAGTGCGAGCCATGCCAGCCACCCCCGCAGCCGCAACAGCCGTGCATTACAGAATACACGCTGCTTTCTGAACCACTAAGCCAAGTATTCCGCTAGGCCCAGGCACTGCTCACACTCCCCCCTGTCAAGCCACCTCCAGCTGCTCTTCCTGCCTGGTACAATTCGCAGCAGTACTGCGAGTACCACAGGCCCGCCGGCCATGCAACGGACCATTGCCGGACGTTAAGACAAGCTATTCAGAGGCTTATCAACTCGAGCACCATTGAACTTCAACAACCTCCCGTACCCCCAGAGCCGGGCCAACATACCTTCCCAAATCATGCGGGCAACTCACAAGTCAGTGCTATCTTCCTAGGTGCCCGAAAGAGGCACCCGCTCGAAGGGTTTCGGCCTACGCAGCCGGTTTCTGCCTATCCTATGAGGCACGGACAAGGGACAAGAAGATCCCTCCCTTCGGCATGGCCGCTGGATGCAGGAACTCCCAAGCTGAACCTTGTCGACCTCATCCAGCCAGCCAACCATCTGCCGACGCTGGAGGAGCTCCGGCCATACTACCAACAACTCCGGACCTCCATCCTCACCATCAGCGGCCACCGGAGAAGGAGGAAGACTTCAAAGCCTACACCACAATGGGCATCATCCCCACCCATAGAAAAACTCTTCATCTGGGTGGCGCCTACGGTTGCCGTGTCAAAAGAACCGGTTGCCGCGTCAAGAGGGCCGGCCACCAGGAAAACCATACGGGCTCAGCCCAAGGTAATTCTTTACTTGCCTGCCGCCCCAGTCAGGACAGTCATCCCAGCAGTACCTCCGATCCCCAAAGCCTCAACCGTCAGCTTTGCACCCACGATCGGCACTCCAGTCGACACGGCCTCTCCAGCAGCTGCAACACTGGTGCCACTCCAAGCACACCTGGCAAAACAGCTGCTCACCAGGCCCTCCCCTCCGGCCTCGCTCACTTCCGAACAACATAAAGGCAAGGGAATAGAACAGCCGTCCACATGTACGGCTATAACCAGGTCGGGCCAGGATGATCAGCCACAGTCGCGCCCCGGAGGAATCTCCATCCCGGGAATAGTAGGACGAACTTCAACTAATAACCGACCACCGGCTGCTGCTTTAGTAGGGCCGGTAGCCACCTCGTCAGCACTGGCCATCCAGTCCCAGTCACTCCCGGACCTATCAATCCAGCTGCAAGGGATACGGGCTGACATCTCCCTATGGGATTTGCTCTGATCCTCTACTGAGCACCAGGAAACTCTCCTCAAAGCGCTACAGATAGCCAAAGTGGACCAAGGTCTCGCTCCCGGGGCCAAAGAAGGAATGGTGGCCATAGTAATGATCCCCTCTTTCGTCTACTTCTCAGATTTAGACCTCTCACCGGCCGGGACCAACCACAACCTGTCCTTGTACATTCAGGTGCAATACAAGGACCTCTATATCCCCATGGTAATGATCGACGATGGATCCAAGCTAAACTTGCGCCCGCTACAAGTCCTGCACAAGCTAGGAATCAAAGAGCAAGACTTACTCCCCACCGACCGGGTGATGAGAGGGTTCGATGGCACTCTGCACGAAGCCAAAGGTGAAGTCGTCCTCCCCCTCATCACCGGACCAGCCACCTTCAAAGTTCCTGTGCATGTAGTAGACATTCCCCCAAGCTACAATCTTATCTTGGGCTGCCCATTTCTCCACCAAAATTCCATTGTGCCTTCCACCCTTCATAGGATGCTTAAGTTCCTATGGAAAGGGGAGGTCATCGTCATACTGGCAGAAAACTACTACCACCCAGGACAATCTGTAGCTGCTGTGGCATTGTCCGGGACACCCCACCCGACACCGGAACCGGCTACCACCTCACCTCCGAAATTCCAGAACCCAA
>JAMKPZ010002868.1:0-26508 GCA_024699675.1 Amphibolis antarctica
TTTTCTTCTTCTCTTTTTTTTTTGTTCTTTTCTATTACAAAATAGAAGATAAGAAAATTGAATAAAAGAATGCTACTAGCCCTCCCCACGTGCTGTTGGCAAGTAAAATAACCCGACGTTGTCGCGGCTGGTGTACCAAGGGGGAATACCTTACCTAGAGGGAGCTGAAGGTTTTGATCTCCCTCATTGTCGGGTGGCACTCGGGCTAGGTAAAAAATGGGAGGTTGGATACTCATTCGAGGGGAGAAGTGATTTCCCTTCAGTATTTCGTAACCACTCAGAATCAGCAAAGACCATGGGGATAAGGACGAACTTGAATTACTCACCCTGTTCCATCTTTGTGCCATCAGAGTTAAACAAGATGGGCACTTGGGTTTTCGACGTAGAAATCTGGATGTAGTTGGTGTCACTCCTAGGGTTGGTAGTTCGTCCCAGAGGTCGGGATAGCACTTCTCGAGTCGGATGTGCCGCTTGCTGCTGTAAACTATTCTCACCATCGGTTGTGGATGCGGCTGGGTCATTTTCTGGCT
This sequence comes from Amphibolis antarctica, assembly GCA_024699675.1. Taxonomy (NCBI): domain Eukaryota; kingdom Viridiplantae; phylum Streptophyta; class Magnoliopsida; order Alismatales; family Cymodoceaceae; genus Amphibolis; species Amphibolis antarctica. Next base: position 531 of record JAMKPZ010002868.1, read on the forward strand.
TACCGGTGTTTCTTCTAATGAATGGTGAGCTAGTTATTTCGTGGTTCTGAGACTGAGGGGACACAGGCATGTTCCAACGGGTTGCGACCTAGAACAAACACGAACATGTGGTGTGAAGTTTCAGCCAGTTTTGTCGATCCTTTTCCTTTCCCCCGTGGACAGGGTAGGATGACTAAAGGGTTGGACCTATTCATCCTGCGTGCCTCATGTGTGCTTCATGTAAGTCATGAAAGGGAATTTATCGAGGAAAGGAGCGTACCTGTCCAGACCTAACCTCTCGGTCAGTCAGTGGAGAGTCGGACGGAAATGTCGGTTGCCGGCTTGTCCGAAGGTGACAGTTGTGATGAGCCTCAGTTGGGTACGTGACGTGCTTGTCACATTCAGCCACAGGGAGTTGGCCTCTCAGTCCGCTGGCGGGGTGTCGGTTTGAGAAGTCGGCAGCCAGCTTGTCTGAAGGCAGCAGTTGGGTTGCTTCCTGGTTGAGTTCATCTTATGGGTAGAACTTCTTCAGCTGCGATAGATTGACTGGGCTGAACTCTTGTTGGGTGGCTTCATCAAAAAGGTAAGCAGCCCCTCCGCTGAGGGTTTTGGTGATGACATACGGGCCACGCTAGTTTGGGGAGAATTTTCCCATTGAACTTGTTGGGAGGATGGAGCGAAGGACTAGATCACCAGACGTAAGGAGTTGGGGACGAACCTTCTTGTTGTAAGCCCTTCCCATCTTTCGCTGATAAGTTTGGGCATGGTCCAAGGCTCTCAACCTTCTCTCGTCTAAGAGGTTGAGTTGCAATAGGCGCGATTCTGACCACTGGTCATTGGAGTTTGCTGCTTCTTTGAGGACGTGAAGGGACGGGAGTTCTACCTCTTCTGGCAACACTGCTTCGAACCCGTATACCAATGAGTATGGCGTTGCTATTGTGGCGGTCCGCAGGGATGTCCGGTAGGCCTAGAGTGCGTACGGGAGGTGGTTGTGCCAATCTTTGTGTGTTTGGACCATCTAAGAGTGTTGATCGCTCCATCAAAGTATAAGATATGGGGTTTTGGTTGGTTAGAACCTAGCCAGTCCAGATCCAATTGGTCTGGATTTGGCTCGTTGATGGTGAAGATGGGCTCATCTAGGAATGAATCCTCCAACGGTTGGTAATCTGGCAAGGGCTGGTGTGGTAGCTAGCCGGCCATGGCTTGGGCTTTCATGGATTTCTGGGATACATATTGGATGTCGAACTCTGCAAGGAGCATTTGCCATTTCACGCACTTGCCTACCAAGGCTGGCTGGTCAAAGAGGTAACACAGGGGATCTAGGCGGCTGAGCAACAAAATCGGGTAGACCACCAGGTAGTGTCGCAGCTTTTTCACCATCCAGACCAGTGAGAGATAGTACCCGATCGGCGTTTTTCTTCCACGTGAAGCTGGCATTTTTCTTCAATAGCTTGAAGAAGGGCTCGCAAATCGGCGTGAGGTGCGAGATGAAACGCGCGATGTATTGTAGCCTTCCCAGCAAGCTCCGGATCTATTGTTCCATCTGTGGGGGAGGCATGTCTGAGATTACTTTTGCCTTGTTTGCCCTCGATGCCCTGTTTGCTGATGACGAAGCCGAGGAGCTTCCCAGTGGTGGCCCCAAATGTTGATTTTGACAGGTTCAATCTGAGCTTGTACTTCCATAAGCACTCGAACAGTCTTCTTAAGTGCTCGAGATGCTGCTAATGAATGCATGCCTTCACTACCATGTTGTCGACGTAGACTTCGACTTCTTTGTGCATCATGTCATGGAAGAGGGTGGTCATGGCTCTTTGGTAAGTAGCACCTGCATTTTTGAGCCCGAATGGCATCACCCTGTAACAGAAGGTGCCCTAGGGGGTTGTGAATGCGGTTTTCTCCTTGTCTTCCTTTGCCATGAGAATCTGATTGTATCCGAAGAATTCATCCATGAAGGAATATACCTCGTACTTGGCGACATCGTCTACCAAGACATCTATATGTGGTAGTGGGAAGTCATCATTGGGGCTAGCTTTGTTGAGGTCCCAATAGTCAACACATATGCATACTCGTCCGTCTTTCTTTGGGACGGGTACCATGTTTGCCACCCATTCTGGGTAGAAGATAGGCTGGAGGAATCAGACGTTTAACTGCTTGTGTACTTCTTCCTTCAGCTTCTGGGCCCATTCCTGTCTCATTCGTCGAGCTTTTTGCTTCACAGGTCGGGCTTCCGGTTTGAGGGGTAGTGTGTGCACTGCTACTCGTTCGTCCAAACCGAGCATGTCTTCATAATCCCACACAAACACCTCTATGAATTCACGTAGGAGTGTGAGGAGTTGTTGCCGGTAGGGCTTGGGCACTTCTTTGCTAATTTTTGTTTCTTTTGGATGTTGTTCATCCCCAAGGTTTACAAGTTTGATTTTTCCAGTAGACGTTATGCCAGTAGATTCAGGTGGTTGGACCCATGGGCCTTCTTCTTCAGACTCTTGATAAGGATCGTCGATGTCTTCTGCGGCTTGTTGACCCTTGGGCTGAAAGGGCGTTGCCATACCCGTCTACTTGAGGTGTCATGCCGTCGGACTCCATCTGTTGTTCTGGCTGCCGAGCGTTCAAGGAGGATGAGGGATAGAATACCCCTAGTTCTGTCTCGATGGGAGGAATCGGCTGCCTAGTGGACAAGAGGCGGAAATCGGATGGAGTCCTAGACAGAAAGGTAGCAGATTGGTCACATTCGCCTGCTTGAGTGACTGTGGCAGAGGAGGCTGGCTAGTTCTGCCCCGTGATGTTGGCCAGTATTTTGCTTGTGGAAAAGGTCGCCTAGACTAAGTAGGCTGGCTACTCCGACTCCATGATGTGGCACCTCCGATGAGGGTTGATGGTTTCTGGTTGATTTAACTGGTGCCCGGAGGATCAATTGTCTGCTATGCCGAGCGAGAGACTTGGTATGATTGCCAAGCCCTGGTTGACTTGGCGAGGTTGCCAAGTAAGTGGCAGCTGACGACACAGCTACCGGCGCACTTGTGTGTGGGATGCCAAGCCCTGCGGTTGAAGGAGCGGGTTCCGGTGTGAGTCGCCCGGAAGCCATCAGGCTTGCCTTTTGACGTTGATGACCTGCAAGCCTGGAGTGTCCCCACCTAGGTCATTAGGTGGGTGTTGTGGTGCTAGTTTGAAGAAGAGGGAGAAGGAGCGGACCTTGTCGTCTCCTTTCCCTGTACAAACCAGTCGGACGCAATGTCCGTTTCCAAGATTCCCCACTGTAGAATGGGTGATGGCGAGGGAGGTTGGTGATGGGCTGGATCCTCAGTGCATACCAGAGATTCTCCGAATAGTTGCAACAAACCGTGCTCTGGCTCCTGGCTTGGCTGTGGGTTGTCCTCCCAGGGTTCCATGCGCCTAGACAGATAGTCGAAGGCGGCTGGGTTCTGGAGACTCGGTAGTGAGGTGGCGGTTGGTTCCGGTGTCGGTTGTTGCGACCCAGAAGGCGCTACAGTAGCTATAGATTGTCCTGGATGGTAGTAATTCTCTGCCAGTATGACGATGACCTCCCCTTTCCATAGGAACTTAAGCATCCTATGAAGGGTGGATGGAGTTTTGGTGTAGGAATGGATGGCCCAAGATGAGGTTGTAGCTCGGGGGTATGTCTACTACATGTACAAGAACCTCGAAGGCGTCTGGTCCAATGACGAGGGGAAGGACAACCTCACCTTTGGCTTCGTGAAGAGTGCCGTCGAATCCTCTCATCACCTGGTCAGTGGGGAGCAAGTCTTGCTCTTTGATTCCCAGCTTGTGCAGGACTTGTAGTGGGCATAGGTTTAGCCCGAATCCATCGTCAATCATTACCATGGGGATACAAAGGTCTTTCTATTGTACCCAAATGTACAAGGATAAGTTGTGATCAGTCTCGACCGGTGAGAGGTCCAAGTCTGAGAAATAGACGAAGGACGGGACTGTTATCGTGGCCACCATTCCTTCTATGGCCCCGGGAGCGAGACCTTGGTCCACTTTAGCCACTTGCAATACCTTGAGGAGTGTTTCCCGGTGTTCAGTAGAGGATCGTAGCAGGTCCCATAGTGAGATGTCTACCCGTATCCCTTGCAGCTGGATCAACAAGTCTGGGGGTGGCCGTGATTGGGCGGCCAGTGCTGAGGAGGCGGCTGCCGGTACTGCCGGGGCGGTAGCTGGTTGAAGTTTGTCCTGCTACCCTCGGGATGGAGATCCCTCCAGGGTGCGGCTTCGGTTGATATACCTGGCTAGACCTGGTTATAGCCGTACATGTGGACGGTTGTGGTGAGACGGCCACCTCCTTGCCTTTGTGCTATTCGGAAGTGAGTGCGACCGGAGGAGGGGGTTTGGTCAGAGGTGTGAATTGTTGCTTTGCTAGGTGGGCTTGGAGTGGTGTCAGCGTTGCAGCCGCTGGAGAGACCGTGCTAGCTGGAGTGCTGGTCGTGGGAGCAAAGTCGACGATTGAGGCTTTGGGGAACGGAGGTACCATGGGGATGACTGCTCTGATTGGGGCAGCGGGTGAGTAGAGAATTACCTTGGGTTGAGCCCATAGGGTTGTCTTGACGGCTGGCTCCCTTAACGCGGTAGCCGGTTCTCTTGATGCAGTAGCCATAGGCGCCACCCAAACGAAGAATTTTCCTACCGGTGGAGCTGATGCTTGTTGCAGTGTAGGCCTTGAAGACCTGCTCGTCCTCCGGTGGCCGCTGATGGCGAGGATGGAGGACCGGAGTTGTTGGTAGTATGGCTGGAGTTCTTCAAGCGTCGGCAGGCGGTTGGCCGGACGGATGAGGTTGACCAGGTTCTGCCAAGGAGTTCCCGCTTCTAGCGGCTATGCTGAAGGGAGGGATCTCTTTGTCCCTTGTCCATGCCTAGCTGGATAGGCGTAAACCGGTTGCATACGCCGGAACCCTTCGAGCGGATGCCTCCTTCGGGCACCTAAGAAGATAGTACTCACCTCGGAGTTTCCCACGTGATTTGGGAAGGTATGCTGGCTCGGTCTGGGAGGTACGGGAGGTTGTTGAAGCTCAATGGTGTCCGAGTTGATAAGCCTCTGAATAGCTTGTCTCAGCGTCCGGTAATGGTCCGTTACGTGGCTGGCTGACCTATAGTATTCACTGTACTGCTGCGAGTTGTACCAGGCAGGAAGAACAACTGGAGGCGGCTTGATAGGGGGGAGCATGAGCAGCGCCTGGGCTCGACGGAATACTTGGCTCAGTGGTTCAGAGAGTGGCGTGTATTCCGTTATGCGCGGCTGCGAGGGCAGTTGGCGCAGTTCACGCTGTTGCTGACTGGGGCATTGTTGGTTAATGCCTGTGTGATCTCCACTTTGTCCCTGGTTTCTTTGATGAGAAGTTGTCGGGGACGTTACCTGCCACTGCCGGTGAGCTGGTGGATCGGATGCGGCTACCGGGTGTGGAGCCTTGGGCCTCCAAGGTTGTTGATTCGGGGCCACTCGGGTGGTGTAGACCAGCTGTTGAACCGGGGTGATTGCCGGTGGATGGTACTCCTAGGCCGGGGGCGTACACCTATTGTGGTTGGTATGGGGGTGGTGCTGCTGCCACAACGGTCACAGGAGACGGACGGATATTGTCATTCCTCCGGGGGCCGCGGTTGTTTCCCATGTTGTCGCTCGTGGCCGGTGGTCGGGGACGTATGTTTCCTCCGAGGTTGGCTCTGAATGGAAGAGCTAAGAATCTCCCCGACTTCAAGAATCCTTCCAGGCAGCTACCAGCTTTGATCAACTGATAGAAAGTTGAGTACGACTGGATACATAGAAGGGCTACTAGTGACGGTTGAGCACCTTGCACAATTATGTCCAAAGAGTCTTTGTAGAAGGCCCGGAGGTGTGTGCGAGGGTCCCCATGCCCGTTTTATTTAACCAGTTCGAGCATCTTGAAATCGGGAGGGAGCGTCGCTTCGGGATAGAAATAGAGGTTTTGGAAGGCACAGGAAGGTTCCGGCGGGCCGGACTTCATGCTCCGGAAGGACGCCTCCAGTTCGGCTATCCTCTACAGTAGTTGCCCTTGCAAGTTAGGCACTGGGGCGGTAACAGTGGTGGCTGTCGGCTAGAGTGGCGGTGAGCCGAATTGGTCATCGACGGGAGTGGTGACAATGTCGTATTCTTCCGTGTGTCGCCTTTCCGGGACACAGATGGTTGGCCTAGGGGGGATTACTGAACCGATCCCTTGCTGTTGATAGTGTGCCAACTGGTGTCTCGGTCGAGGTGGTAGGAAGGCATTGGCCGCTCCTATGCCCTCGTTGTTCGAGGGTGGTTGGTAGGACGGGCCGGTGCTCCGTGCGGGAGTTGGCCTGTTACCTTCAATTTTAGCGACCGGAGAAGCAGGTGGCGCAAGATGCACCGTGGCATTTTCGAATGCCACAGCTGCAGACATATCTGGTGCCCTTGGATGGTCCGGGATTCCAACAGGCACATTGACAGGCTGGGTGAAGTTCGTCTGGGTGACGACAGGCGGCAGTGGGCCGAAGACCACGGACAGTGGCACAGAGGTTGCCGTAGTGATGGAAGGGGATGATCTGGAAGCCGCAGCGGAATTGGTGGCCATGGCTCTTGCTTGTGAGCGAGTCAGGACAGGGGGAGCCAGCAAGGTCCGAAAACTGCAGGGCAGAGGTGTGTGAGGAGACGGTGCCCGGAGAACCCGTAGGGGTCTGTAAAGATCTGCAGGGATACCAAAGAAGGGTGATATGATTCATTGCATTTGAAAGCAGCTTCTCTTAGCATATGCGACAAGTATATTAAAAATCCTAACGGAAAAATAAAAGACTGATTATAATAGAGTCGTACGAGCAAGAGTTTGAGTCACTTAATCAGTAAAGTGTAGCGAGTCTCCCCAACGGAGTCTGCAAAAATCTGTACCCTCTCTTTCATTCGGCTATCACCTAGAAGCCCATGGGTTTCCGTCGGCCCTGCTGACAGATGGGCCGAGGTACAGAGAATTGAAAGGTGTTTGTGTGAGTGCATCACCACGTGGGGTAGATGACTCGTTGAACAGAGTCACCACCTTATTTTTGGGTAGAAAACAAGGAAAACCGGATGGGAAAGTGTCCTTCTACCATCGTAATGATAAAACCACGGGAATCACATAAAATCGTGTAACATGAGAGAATTAGATACGGGGCTCAGGGTATAGTTGGGGAAGGTGTTAGGCACCCCCAGACAGCTCGGGCATTCCCAGCCTCTCTCTAGCTCTATAAGCAGGAAACAACGACAGTCAGTCCGGCAATCCATGGCCTCATCCGGAAAACTTTCCAGGGCATCGGAAGGGATAACCTCATCCCTTCCGGTAAAAGCAAACAAGAATCGAAAAAGATAGGGTTTCGCACTAGATCTAGTGGTGAATGGGGGAAAGAAGGACACGAAGGTCACCCTTACTGACCTCTCAGCAGAAGAATTGGAGGACGGATGAGGCGACCGACTGGGCCGCCGGACAGCCGGCTGAATATGTCGGCTGTCGCATCGTATCCCCTCTTTGACTGGAGATGAGAACTTACGTTACCACTTGGCCAGGGCCAGCACGGATGCATGCCGATGGCCTTATCTTGATAGGGCATCTTCACTTCTCCAGAAATCAGGGACCGTTCGGTCATATGTTTGTATACTCGAACGGCCGTCCTCGGCAAAGATGCATGCCAGAGACGTCATCCTGGAAATCTTTCCGGGGCATCGAGAATGTAGACTTACATTTCCCGGAAAATGGGGACCGGCTGCCGGTTTTTATACCGGTTCGCTCGTAGTGGACCGGCTGGTTCCCTGAACCATCCACCCAAAAATTGGTTTTCGGGGAGCCGGCTACCGACCGTTTGTGCTGGCTGGTTCCTCGAGCCAATGGGGGTTTTGGGGAGGACCTAGACTTCCCAGGTGACGGGAACTACCAAGTCATATTTCTTCGTATACCCAATCGGCCGCCACTGACAAGGGTGCACGCTGGAGGTGTCGTCCCGGAAATCTCTTTGGGGCATCGGGAACGTAGACTTATATTTTCAGGGGAATGGAACCGCCAGGTTGTGCCTCTCGTACACCCGGACGGTCGTCGCCGGTAAGGGTGCATGCCAGAGGTGTCATCTCGGAAATCTTTCTAGGGCATCAAGAATGTAGACTTAAATTTCTCAGGAAATAGGAACCGCCGGGTTGTACTTCTCGTACACCCAAACGGCTTCCGCCGACAAGGATGCATGCCGGAGGCGTCATACCAGAAATCTTTCCGGGGCATCGGGAGGGTAGACTTACGCCTCCTAGAAAGTGGGAACCGCTGGGTCGTACTTGTTCGTACACTCGAACGGCCATCGCCGGCGAGGATACATGTCGGAAGTGTCACCCCGGAAATCTTTTCGGGGCATCCGGAGGGTAGACTTACGCCTCCCGGAAAATGGGAACCATTGGGTTGTACTTCTTGTACACCCAGACGGCCGCCGCCGACAAGGATGCATGCTGGAGACGTCATCCCGGAAATCTTTCCGGGGCATCGGGAATGTAGATTTACATTTCCCGGGAAACGGGAACTGCCGGGTCGTACTTGTTCATACACCCGAACGATCGCTACCGGCAAGGATGCATGCTGGAGACGTCGTCCTGGAAACCTTTCTGGGGCATCGGGAATGTAGATTTACACCTCTCGGAATGCATTGATCGGATAAAAAAAAGTGTAACACCTATTGGGGAACTCAGAGTTTCTACGTAAAAAGACCCGATGAGAGTGTCGCGACTGAACCGAAATCGACCATGCTGGGTAGATTTACCCGGCCGGGAGGACAGCCACCACTACCCTCAGACGTATTTCCAAACGAATGATACTCGGGTCCATCCTCCGACCTTTCCCTTGCATGGGGAAGGTGTTATGTGGTTGGGGCTCGAGAAAGACATCGTGAAAACATACGTAAAACGTCGAGGACGGAGGGACTTACCTGCAGGGAGTTGTCAGTGGGGGGTCGAAAGCTCTTGCTCTAGTGCGGTGAGAAGGCATCGGGGCTCCGAGCGTCTCTCCTTCCTCAGAACCTTCAGCTGGGATTTCCTCTGAGGGCCAAAAGCACGCCGAGCGTCTCTCGCGTCCGTATGATGGTTTCTCCGAGAGGTGGAAGCTTGGGTTTTTGGGAGGGGGTACCCCTTCTTTTATAAAGGGTCACCTTCCTTCTTTGGGGGGACCCAGAGATGGAAGGTGCACATGTCTCAGATCGATTATGCGGTTCACGTAATTGATTGATTTGCAAGATTTAAGTAATTAAATCCCGTCGTATCTCCTAATTGATTCGCCTTACCTTTCTAGGTAGTTACCTGGCATCCGCTACGTGGCAGGTGGATGCGGGTTAGTTCTATTCGGCTACCTCACGAAAGGGGAATATCTTGGCAAAAATGGGTTTTCGGGGAGCTGGTTGCTTCCCCCACCCATTTGCGCCAATATGGGTTTTGGGGAACCAGCCTGCCGACGGCTAGCCGGCCACTTCCCGGGCTCTTCCGTTCAAGCTTGGGGGTCAACATGTTGATTGTTGTATTTCATCTTTGTATTATGTGTCTTGAATGTTGTATAACTAAGAATATGGGCATTTTGGTCGTTGTACCAGAAGGGATACCCAAAGCCCTACATATAAGGCTAGGGTTTTCCCATAGGGGTTATGGAGAATGTGTTGAAACCCCTCATGTAGCCTCCCACGAAAATCAGAAGATAACAACCTCCCCTCTCCATCCGTGGACTAGCCCTAACTTGGTATACCAAAACATAGCGAAAATCTGTTATTTTCTCCTTCTTCCTCCTCCTTCCTTTCTTGTCGTCTTCTTCTCCTTTAGATTTTCGCTATGTTTTGGTATACTACGCACAAAAAGTGGTATCAGAGCCATTGTGGAGAAGGAGGTCATTCTTGAAGAAGAGGAACACGTGGAGCTCGTTTTTGGGAAGCCATTTGAAGCAGCCGTCAATGCATAGCATCTGCTCGTGCGCAGTTGTCCATGCACAGATCCTTTCGCACGCAGCCGCGACCAGGTGAGCTCGCAGCCGCGTGCATCCAGCCCCCTTCCGCATGCAGCAGTTCCCACAAGCATCCAAGCCAGCGCGTGCCCGTACGTGTCTAGGCCAGTGTGTGCCCGCCCAGCACTAGCCGCCCCCCTTTTCCTGCGCCAATCGCCTAGGTCAGTTTTGCCAATTTTTGGGTTCCCACCATCTCAATTTTTGGTACTTGTCATTTGTTGGTTCAAATCGAGTGATTTGATCCATTTGAGGTGGAGTTTGAAGTGTTGAATAGCCCTGGAAATTGCAGTTTTTTTTTTGGGTTTGGGAATTGGTGATTTGATTTCTAAAATTTTTTTGTTGGATAACCTTTTGGGCATGCACCTTTGATACACGGAAGTTGCAACTTATTTGCTGTTGTTATTGTGGTTGCTATTTGTTGGTTGGATCATTTAACTTTAGAATACAATGTCAATTCCAACATTGAAAGTTGATAAATTCAATGGAAAAAATAGCTTCAATTTATGGCAAATCAAGATGAAAGCTCTGCTTAAACAACAAGGCATTTGGGCTCCGTTAAACAAGGAGTCAACTATGGATAAGAAAACTATAGAGTATGAGCAACAAGAGGAAAAAGCTCACTCTACCATATTACTTTGTCTGTCAGATGAAGTTATTATTGAGATTGCTGATGAGTCCATAGCTTTGGGGTTGTGGAACAAGCTGGAGACATTATATATGACCAAGTCCCTAACCAACAAGTTATTGCTCAAGCAAAGATTTTTTTCATTGAGAATAAAGGAGGGTGTAGCCCTTAAACAGCACCTAGATCAGTTGAATACAATTCTCATGGAGTTAAGAAATATAGGCATGACCGTTGAGGATGAGGATGCTGCTCTCATTTTTCTTGTCTCACTTTCATTGTCTTTTGAAAATTTTGTGCAATCTTTTGTGGTTGGTAGGGACACAATCACATTGGAGGAAGTGAGATCTAGCCTTCACTCAAGGGAGTTGAGAAACATGGTCATGCATGGGAGCAATGAGGCAAGTGCTTCTAGTTTGTCAGTACATCATGGGGATGCTAGGGACCAACAACCAAGAAGCAACAGTAACAATAAGTATAGGGGCAGAAGTAAGTCTAGAAGCAAGTACTCAAAAGATACTTGCAACTATTGTAAGGAGAAGGGACACTGGAAGGCAAACTGTCCCAAGTTGAAGTCAAAAGCAAATGCTGTCGTGGTAGAAAAAGAGAACTCAGCATCAGAAGGTGATTACTCTCTCACAGTTTCTTGTAGTGCTTACTCAGATCAGAGTTGGATTTTAGACTCTAGTGCATCTCACCACATGACTCTAAACAGGGAGTTCTTTCACACATACGAGCAGGTTGATGGTAGACAGGTTACCTTGGCCAATGATGACATCTGTACCAAAGGAGGTGTTGGCACAATCCATTTCAGGATGCATGATGGCACAGTGAGAACTCTTGAAGATGTATGGCATGTTCCCAAGTTGAGAAAGAACTTGATTTCCTTGATGACACTTGATTCCAAGGGCTTCAGGTACTCAGGAGGTGGAGGCAAGTTGCTTGTCTCAAAGGGCTCCTTGGTGGTGATGAAAGGAGTCAAGAATGGGCCCTTGTACACTCTTCAAGGTTCTCCAATTGTAGGAGATGCTGCCATAGCTATGAGTGATCAGCAAACCACTTCTACAGTTTGGCACTCAAGGATAAGTCATTTGGGGCAGAGAGGGATGCAGAAACTCAGCAGTTTGGGCAGATTGGATGGACACAAATTCATTGACGCAGGTTTGTGCAAGCGTTGCATCTATGGGAAGCAGAGGCGTGTGTAGTTTAGGAAAGGAGAGCATACCACTCAGGGGACATTAGACTATGTCCATGCAGATTGTTGGGAACCTTCCTAACAACCCTCCCTTGCAGGTTCCAAGTATTTCCTTTCCATTGTGAATGATTATTCATGTATGACATGGGTTTTCATTTTGAAGCATAAAGGTGAGGCTTTCAAGAGCTTCAAGCAGTGGAAAACTCCCGAGTTGATGCAAAATGGAGAGAAGCCAGTTGTTATAAATTAGCCCAACACTCCTGAGTAGGTGGAGTACTCTTTGCCACAGTCTACTAGTACTGAACAGGTGACTTCTGATTTGGACTCGCCAGATGAAGTTGATGGCAATAGTGGGGAGCATGATGTGGAAGAAATTCCACCCAGGTGCATTGCTAGGGACCATCCTAGAAGAGCTGCCCAGCCTCCGATCAAGTACGGGTATAGCAACTTGATTTCTTTTGCGTTGCAGGTAGTGAGTGAGGTGGAAGAACAAGTTGATCGACCCACTTATGATGCTGCCATTAGAGGCCCAGATGCTGCAAAATGGACAACTACCATGCAGGAGGAGCTTCAATCCCTTCACAAGAACCATACATGGGATTTGGTGAAGCGTCCTAAAGCCAAGAACGTCATTGGTTGCAAGTGGGTGTTCAAAAGAAAGATAGGAACACAAGGCAATCAAGTTCAAGGCGAGATTGGTAGCCATTGGGCTACTCACAATAGAAAGGTATTGATTACAATGATGTTTTTGCACTAGTAGTTAGACACACATCTATTAGAGTGCTCCTATCAATTGTGGCTGCAAGGAACTTGGAGTTAGAGCAACTTGACGTAAAGACAGCCTTCTTGCATGGTGACTTAGAAGAGGAAATTTGGATGGAACAGCCAACAGGTTTTGTTACCAAGGAGAAATTAAACCTAGTTTGCAAGTTGAAGAAGTCCTTATATGGACTCAAGCAATCTCCTAAACAGTGGTATAAAAGGTTTGACACTTTTATCACTAAAGTTGGCTTTGCTCATAGCTGCTATGATTCATGTGTGTATGTTAAATAATTAGAAAATGGCACACATGTATATTTGCTCTTGTATGTGGATGATATCTTGATTGCAGCCAAGGATATCAAGGTGATACAAGATTTGAAAAATGTCTTGAAATCTGAATTTGAAATGAAAGATCTTGGCCCAGCTGGCAAGATACTTGGGATGGAGATGAAAAGAGACAAGAAAGCAGGAAGACTCTTTCTCCATCAGCGCAGCTACATAGAGAAGATTCTTAGTAGGTTTGGTATGGCTTCTTGTAAAGCCATTGGGATGCCTTTTGACAGGAATCTTCATTTGTCATCAGCTATGTCTCCACAGTCTCAATCAGAGAAGGAGCATATGGAGCGTGTCCCTTATTCACAGGTCGTTGGCAGTTTGATGTATGCCATGGTATGTACTCGTCCTGACTTAGCTTATCCTCTTAGTGTTGTCAGCAGGTACATGTCAAATCCTAGTAAGGAGCATTGGCAGGCCGTGAAGAGAATTTTCAAATATTTGAAGGGAAGACCTGATGTAGGGCTGATATATGGCGTTAAGCAGAGCTGCAGCATGGCTGGATTTTCTGATTCTGGTTATGCAGGTGATGTTGATCAGAGGAGATCCTTGATAGGTTATGTTTTCACTAAGGCAGGCAGGATCAGAGGAGATCCTGGATTTTCTGATTCTGGCTAGAAAGGTAATGAAGACATTACCCTTACTTTTAAAATATTTATCAAAATTCACATTAATGTGTTGCTATGTGTAGGTATCTTGCCAAACTAAAATCATATGTACGTAATACATGTCATCCGGAAGGTTCAATTGCTGAAGGCTATCTAGCCATGGAATCTATGATATTTTGTTCAAGATACCTGCAAAGTGTTCCAACAATATTTAATAAAGTTTCAAGAAATGATGATTTGCAAGATACAATACACGATAATGAAGGATGGGACATTTTTGCCAGAAGTGCTTAATTTTTAGGTGGTGAAGTATTGCATGATTTGGATTATCACACATTACAATTGGCACATCGAACTGTTCTTGACAATTGTAATGAGATTGATGAATTTCGTCAGTAAGTTTTGTTGTAATTTAATTCATTAAGGTATATATCAATTAATATTATTAACATTTATCGTCATATTCAATGTAGGGAACATTTCCAACTTGTGAGATCACAACATCATCGTGCTCATGCATGGGAAGTGGAACAAATACATTCTTCAGAATTTCCAAAATGGTTGGCACAACATGTATGTAACACAGTGTGAAGCTTGTTGGTGTACCACGTCTCAATACAAATTTGTGGTATATCACAAGTTAATGTTGTTTTTGTCACGTAGGTGCGAATCATGCAGGAAGAAAAAATGGAAAATGTGTCTAATGAGCTTAGATGGTTAGCATGTGGTCCAAATCCACATGTAAGAAGTTACAAAGGTTGTGTAATCAATGGATTTTGATTTCACACAAAGGATGTTGAACATAAATGAAGCACTCAGAATAATGGTGTTTGTATAAAAGCAAGAACATCATGCTTTGCCAGTGGAAAAGACAAAAATCTAGTAGAAGGAGATGTGATGTATTACGGTATTGTTAATGATATCATATCATTAAGTTATGCCAATGATAGAAGTGTAGTATTATTCAAATGTGATTGGGTTGATTATGGTGTTGGTGATCATGCCATTAAGATAGATGAATTTAATATTACTTTAGTCAACTTTGATTGTTGTCATAATGATGATCCTTTTGCATTAGCGTCTCAAGTTCAACAAGTATTTTATGTTGCTGATCCTACTGAAAAAGGGTGGCATGCAGTTATCTCTTATAGTCTAAGAGATTTGTACAACATGGAATAGGATGATGAAGATGATGTGGTGTAATTTATTTGATGTTAATGACAAAATGATATTACTAAAATAATTTAATTGTTAGTAACTTATTTGATGATGGTTTGCATATTTATCATTTCTGTTATTATGAGATTATTTAGTAGTTAACTTACATGGTTGTAGTTTATAATTTTCAAATTTCCATTTTCTCTATTTCCAGGAGATACAAATATTGTTTCATATTTCCATTTTCTCTATTCTCGTATTCAGATGAGGTCGAATTCAATTGACATCATTAAATTACTTTTGTTCTGATCTTCTGTACAATATTTATGGAAATTATATAATTTGAAGCAATTCTTTGTTTAATTGCAATGCACTTGGGTTGGAATATGTTCAGTCAATCAAAAGGAAATAACGTTCAAGGTGTTGAACCTTTGATGAAGTAAACCATTTTTGAATTATTGGACATCTTAATTCTTTCATTCTACAATATAACTTAGTAATAACAATACAAGTGGTTTTCCTATAACAAGTATTTTTCCTTTCTTGTAGGTGATTATCGAGAAGGCAGAGAGGACTAACATACCAGATATTGACAAGAAGAAGTAAGCCTTTTGAAATATATTGTAAATTATACCATAAAATACCAGATAGTGACACTAAAATCTAAATCCTTTGAACCATAAAATATCCTTACATAATTATAATTTAGAACTTAAAACTAGGTGTTTGATATTATAAAAAATAGTTTAGCAATTATTATGTTATTTAAATAAACATTAAATTTAATGAAATATATTTATGTGACATGATTACAATATTGGTAAGTATAATAATATAAATATAAATTTTTATGTATCTCTTTTGACTTAAATATGTTGCTGGTATAATGGTTAAAAGTTTTCCTAAGGTTGAAAAAGAGGTTAAGGGTTCAAATCTCAAAAAATATACATGTATAAAATTCATATGGAATAAAAAATCCAAAAATCCATATTCATATTCCAAGATATAAACAATATTTGCATTCATATTCAGATTTGAAGCATTCAAGAAAACTTCTATATCTGATTCGTATTCAAGCAAATATATACCAAATATTTATATAAAAAATCTAGATTTGAATCCAAATTTGATTAAATTATTTGCATAGAATTATAATATTTTTGCATAGAGCTAAAGACGAGGGAGTTGTATGTAGCTTACTATTTATAAAGAAAAACAAAGTACAGCACAAACCTTTTGTAGTGCCCCAGAGTAGTGCATAGTAATTTGAGAAATAACATTGGAAGCATTGCTTGAATAAAAAAGACAGAAAACATACATCAAGAAGTTGTTCTTTACATGAGACTTTTGAATTGCCTACATCAGATATCCTGTTAGGAGTTTTTGGCGCTTCAGTTAGAATAACATCAATAGCACATGATTCAGATTGCAAAAATCTAGCTGCATAAAGCTTTACAGGTAATTGAGGAAGTCCACATTCACATCCACATATTTATTCTTCTACAGAAACAATAAAAAGAGAACAGTAAGAAAACAAGTGTGTGCAATAACGGTATGTGATGCTAAATGAACAAGATGCATATGGAGTTTGGTTACACCAAGTCCAGAATATTTTAGTTCTGTTTGTACAACCAGGAAAAGATGTATATCAGGGAATTCACAATATTCAATAGCATAGCAAGGGTGATATAAGATTTTTCTTAAAACTACAATTTGTCCCTGCATTGGATCACTATTTATTAATTTCATTCACCAACGGATTGAGGTGTATTTCAACAATCCAACCAGGGAATCAAATGATATCACAAGTCAATATTTCAATGCAAGAAAGTGACTTAATGGTACTTGTGCTAAAAATACAGAAGTGGAGTACATGGCCTTGTCAATAAAACGGTAAAGCCAGTGGAGTACATGGAGGTTGCTTGAATATGAGGAGTGGTTGTGTGGGTGGGAATGATGGGGTTATGTAAAGTAATGATACGTAAAATGCAGAAATTCATTTCTTTTAATTAGATGATTCTACTTATTTGCATAACTTTTATAAAATCAGAGAGAAAATAAGAAATTTATTTAAAATGTAACAATCTTATGTTTTATCTAAAATGTTGCTAAAAAGAACTTCATGTAAAGTATCATGTTATGGCCATTGCACTAGTAGTAATAATAGGAAACGTAAATAATATTTTCATAGGAAACGTAAATAATATTATTTGAAATGACGATTATTAGATTAGATTGTGAATATTTTTATGAATTTTATAAATTTTTGGAAGGATATAAATTTCAGTTTGGATAGTATCCCACCATGTTTGTTACTTGTTAGAATTATTTTTCATGTTTTATGTTGTATTTGAAATTTTTATTTTGTAATATTGTAACAAGAAAAGAAGAAAATGTTATTCCACCATTCTGAGAAATATGAGCAGGAAACAAGTACAGGTAAAGAAAATACTACACCTAGTGGAAGAAGAACAAGAGGACTTACACTATTGACTGAAATTGAAAAATTAAGGTCAGGAGAGAAATTTATAGTACCACTCAATGAAATGTATCAACCCATAGAAAGGAAAGGAGATCGATTATCTGTTTATATTGGCACAATTGCAAAAAAAGATGAAATATTACCAATAACGATTCATGATTGGCATCACATGCCTGATACAAATAAAGAGGATGCATTTCATAAAATTATGGTATATTTTCACCTTTTTTTAAATTCATTGATGTAATGTTCAAAGTTATATAACATCATATTCAATTTAACTTCTTTTAATGATTTCATAGGAAAAATTCGAGTTGCTGCTAGAAGGACCAATAAAAGTATGGATAATGAGGTCTTTATGTAAAGATTGGAGGAATTGGAAATATAGATTGCGGTAACAATACATTAAAAACAAGAATAAAAATGATCTACCAAGTGATTATCGCGTCATACCAAATTAATGGTGTGAATTAAAACATTATTGGGACTTTGACGAATTTAAGGTATTGTTCAAAATTATTTATATTCAAAATATTAATGATATGAATTTATAATAGTTGATATGTAGATTATTTATATTCAATCTTTTGGTGTTGCTTATGTAGTCAAAAAGTGATAAAAATAAGGATAATCGAAAAATACTTCAATCACAGCATCACATCGGCCAGAAAAGTTTTGCTCGATTAGCTCATGAACATGTAACATATGTTGTATTTGAAATTCAAATTTATAATTTTTTTGAGTATAGACTAAGTCTTTAATTTATACATAATAATCATGTAGAAAAAGAAAACTAGTGTTCAATTAGATAGAAGTGAACTTTATGTCATGAGCAGAACAATAAAAGATGGAAGTATAACTGATCTTGTATCACAATCACAAGTGGTATGTATTTTGACATTATCTTTTCAATTATTTTGTCATTATTATATTTGTTTTTTATCATCTTTATTATCCATGTTGTGTAGGATGAAATTCAACGACTTAAACAAAGCCAAGTTGAAGATCAAGGAAGCAGTTCAAACGTTGCTAATTTTGATATTTTATCACAAGTGCATGGCAAAGAAACGCATGGTCGAGTACGGGGATTGGGATTAGGTCTCACTCCATCACAGGTGTTAGGCAAAAATCCACGTAAATCATCTACACAACATTATACATTAGTAGACGACAATAAGAAGCAAGCTGATCGTAATAAAATGCATCAATTCGAAGTTGAAATAGCTGAAATGAAAAGTCAAATGAAAAAATGCAAGAATTACTTCTCCAACAGGTAATACTAGATAAATATTGTTACATAAGTTATCTTATAATCATATATATTTGTTAATATTAATTTTTCATCTTTTTTTATAGACACGTGACAGCATTCAAGTGTCAACTGATCAATGTGAACCGTCATCGTCTCAAATACCTATTGAAGAGGTAAATTAGTATTAAAATTTCTATGTTATTATTGATTGTTTATATTACAATATTTTTGTTAAATATTTTTTCATAAGGGCAATGCATACCATGTAAAATTACAAATGATGCATCCATCTTGGCTAGAGGAATGTTATTAAGTGAAGATCCTAATAAAAGGATTGGGGGAACTTCTCTAGGCCTAGGATGGTGTGAAGTTGTAATTAAAGTTATTTTGAATCATAATGTACCCTTATTACTGCCTTATAGAAGAAATAAGAGAATGAGAGATGTAATAGGGTCTAATATTGCATGGCATCGTAGTTTAGTAAGTATATTTTTTACTGTTATAATTAATTTATTACTTAAATTTTGAATGATATTTATTTTTGTGTTATTGTTTATTAATGTTGTAGGTGGAATCTGAATGAAGATAATTAATTCAAGGTAAGATATTTTACTAATTCACTTGTAAAATATTTATTTTTATGTTATTGGTTATTATTGTTGTAGGTGAAACCTGAATGAAGATAATTGTTTCAAAGTAAGATATTTTACTAATTCACTTGTAAAATATTTATTTTTGTGTTATTTTTTTATTATTGTTGTGGGGCATTAACTTAATAAATAGGGTGGCTATTTCTTATATTGACATTTATTTTGAAATTCAATGAATTTGTTGTAGGTTTGATGTTCTATATTTTAATTTCACAGTTGAAGTAAATGTAGAAATTTTTTGTTATCAATTTCTTTGTATGCACTGAAATGCTTGTGTTGAAATTTAATTAACTCATGTCTTATATTTTCTCATATCTTATGTCATGCTCTCATTTGGTTAAGTTAATTATCTTTTATGCATGTATCCATCTTACACCAACTTAACCGTTTTTAATTTTGTGTAGGATGCTATTACTTAAGCTGTTAGGAATGGAGGAATGTGGACTTGTTGGAATGTAATACTTAAGTAGTTAGGAATGGAGGAATGTGGACTTGTTGGAATGTAAATACTTTTTTTATAGGACTGGTTAAATATTGTATGATTATTAAGTATTGATAATGTATGTACTTTGGGACATATATGAAAAAGTAAATGTGTGAATTGTGTATGAATTTTTGGTATGTAGAATGTATTTTAAAAAAAAATATTTCATGTATGAAGAATATTACAGGTACATGAATTATAGGATTTTAATAGATTTTTATAATATTTTTTATTTTTTAATATTATTTGTGACGGCCGTTGTGACAACTTTTCTGGCCGTCCCAATGTATTTGTGATGGTTTATAGCTGTCACAATGTATTTTTTTTTGTTAAAATTTTTTTAAATGACCATTTGTGATGGCTAATTAGATTATTTGTGATGGTGTTAGGCCATCACAAGTACAATATATGTGACAGTTTTTAAAACCATCACAAAGTATTTGTGATGGCCTTTGTAGCTACGGTTTGTATCCGTCACAAGAACCGTCACAAATAATGTATTTGGGGTTTTTGAGACGATTTTGGCCGTCATAAAAAGTCATTTTTCCTGTAGTGAATGTTCAAGTTTAAGAGTTGCTCTATGAATTCTTCAACTTTTCTTATTCACAAAGTCGAGCAAGCTCTTAGTCATTTACATACATTAAAACTTCTATTATATCTTCTTTAAGCTTGCATCTTCAATCATCAAGCATGTTGTCACTCATGTTGAAAATCTATTCATAAGCTACTGAAGATACTAAAATTGTTAATAAATCATTTTCCATTATTGATAAAATTAGAAAAATCATTGATTGTTGCCTCTACCAATCTAAAACATCAAATGTATTTAAATTAGAATGTTGGGTAAATAATAATAATTGGTAATTTGTTAAATTAAAAGCAATTAATTCTTATCTAAATACTATAAGATTATAACTATAATTGTATAATGATGTTGGAATATCTTCATCCAATTTTGGATCTTGTAAAAATGCTCAAGAATCTAAAGATGGTTCAACATTTGATTCTAGTATTATTGCCATTGGTGGAGGAGAATGTTCTTTTGTTAATCCATATCTTTGTGCATATAAATCAAACATTTTATTTAATTATTCTTCCCCTCTCACTCTTTGACTCAGCGGCTCGACTTCTCTCTTCTTCTCCTCTTCTTCCCCTCTTCTTCTTGACTTCTCTTCTTCCTGGCCAAATCCTAGCCTGTCGACAACCTGACATCGGACTATCACCGCCGTTGTTGCCTATTGCCACTGTCAAACCGCCCCTACTTGCCTTTGCTAGCCTTGCCCTCTGTCGGACCCTTGTCAGGCTACTATCGCTGTCAACGACGATGGAGCTCTGCAAACTGCGACTCTACCCCTCGGTCGCGCATGTGTGCTGGGCCGTGCTAACCCGATAAGGCCTAAATGACATCTCTAATTGTAATGAACCTAAAAATTAATTATCATTTTACCAATTGGAATTTCAATTATTAATTAACTGTAAGTAAAAAAATTGAATGAATACGTTTATTGTGTATCGTACTGTAAGGAAGACATAAAATTTTTCTACCATTTTAAAACTTGACAAAAAAAACATCGAAAGCAAAAAATTGCAGTTAAATTTATACCATAAAAGCATTATTTTGGCTAATAATCCCAAAAAATGGTCACTAAAATATTAAATCTATATTTAAATTTATAAATAAGTAATAATTTATATTATAATTCCTGTTAGGCCTCTTAGATTAATTAGATGGAAAATTTACCCTTGTACATTTTAAGATACCCAATAAGGTATATTAAAATTACCTCTAGAAAGATTTATTAAATTTATAAAGAGTATTTTTGTGTGGAGAGAAGCTATTCAACTCATCTCAAGTTGTTCGGTGATGTTTTAGGTTCCTGCAAAGCAAAGGTTTCTGACCTTTTACTTCTTTAAGTTATCTTATTTTTAAAAGTAGAGCTAAGCTTAAATATTTTAAAGATCTTCTCCTTAAACTTCGTTCTAAGCTTATTGGATGTAAAGGAAAATTACCCAATCCAAGAGGCCGATTAATACTCATAAAACATGTTTTATATGATATTCCAATATATATGTTGAATGCACTTCACCTTCCTTATGGAATACTTGATACGATTAGTAAACTCTGTATTCAGTTCCTTTTGGACGGCGATATTGCCAAAAAAGCTATACATTAGATTGGTTGGTTTAATATTACAAAACCTTTCTTATATTGAAGGTGGGCTACATATTAAAAATCCGAAAGAATTCAAGTTTTTCCTTTTGGAGAAGTCTACATGGCATTAATAAATAGAGATGTTAATAAGTTGTGCTGGAACAATATTATGATTTGAATTTTGTGTAGACATAGTATTATTTGTATTGGACTAGGTTATACTTGACATTTTAGCTAGCAGCTTAAGCATGACTTATTTGAACTTGTGTTAGGTTGTGTCAACTTAACTAGTTTAATATGATTTAATTTTTAATTTTATTAAAAATTAATATAATTTATCAATATTAATAAATAATTAAATGTGAGATTTGAACTCACAATTATATATTATTTATTGATAAACTCAAATCATCAAGTTACATACCATGTATACAATTCAATAAAAATATATTAAAATAAATATAAATTTTTAAAAATTATAAAATTATTTTCACATCATATCATGCTAATTTGCATGTCAAAAGTGAGTCTTACTAATAATGACACAAAAATACAAAAGTATGGTTCATTAAATTATATCATACTTATTGACATTTCTAAGAACATATGAATTGGTGAGACTTTAATATAAATTATAATATTTCTCCAAACTGGAAAATGCACAGGGACACTTGAAATAGAATGCAAAATCATACTTCATAAGTTCATATTAGGACAACATTATCTTTTGGAACCACTCTACTAATAGCAAATTTACTGTCCATTTGGCCTGAAATGCAACCAAAAGTAGGTCTCCACAGTCTCCACATTATACTGCAATCTGGAGAAACTATTTATCCATCAAAGTGGGTGTTAGTACACCGGAAATTTGTGAAAAGAAATTATAAAAAATGATTTTTCTTTAACCAAATATTTTATCACATTTATATCGATGAAAAATTAAATCAATTTTTCAACATTTCTTTTCCAACCTCCCATTTCACAACTTCTTGGGAAATGAACTACAATTTCTCGTCAACCATCATCATCAATCTCACATTCCTCTCACTCCAACACTGTAGTTCTTCTTGCCTTCCGTGCCACTGCAAAGGTCGTCTTTTTAGACTTGTCAATGGGTCATGTTAGTATGGCTTAGACACGGTTTGACATGGTTTGATCGTATTGGTTAATGACACGGTACGAAAAAATTTTATATCGTGAGTCATGCTTAGGTCGGACCCTCAGGTCATTCGTGTTGTGCCAGCACGGTACGAATTCCAACATGAAATAGACATGTCCCGACCCAGCACGAGACGACCAGGTGGGTCGCGGTCACAACATGAGGGGGGGGGACCCGGTCCCAGGAGGGGGGAGTCGGGGAGGGCCGGAGGGGAACACCGATCACTAGGTTGTGGGAGGGAGGGGACCCGGTCGCCGAGTCGTACGGCCGACAGGGTGAACGGTCGCGTGCGCGGGAGGAAGGGGGTTGAATGGGTCGTGTGGCTGGCGAGGGGGATGGGCCGTTGGGTCATGCGACTGACAGAGTGAACGGTCGCCTACGTCGAGAGGGCTCAACGGGTCGTGTCGCCAGCAGGGGGGATAGGCCGCTAGGTCACTGGGCCGACCGCCGGGTTGTGCGATCAATAGGGTGAACGATCGTGTGTGCAGGAGGAGACAGAACGGGTCGTGTGGCCGGAGGGGGGACTGGCCACTGGGATGAATGGTTGTGTGCGCCGGTGTGCAGGAGGGGGCTAAATGAGTCATGTCGCTGGCGAGGGGCATGGGCCGTCGGGTTGTGCGGCCAGCAGGGTGAATGGTCGTGTGCACGGGAGGAGGTAGAACGGGTCGTGTGGCCGACAGCCGGAGTGAAGGATCGTGTGCACTGGTGCACGGGAGGGGGCTGAACGGGTTGTGTCGCTGGCGGGGGTGATGGGTCGTCGGGTCACTGGGCCGACCGTCGGGTTGTGCGACCAGCGGGGTGAACAGTCGTGTGCGCAGGAGGAGGCAGAATGGGTTGTGTGGCTGGCGGGGGGACGGGCTGTTGGGTCATTGGGCTAGCAGTCTGGGTGAACGATTGCGTGTGCGAGCAAGCAGGATGGGCTAATGGGGAACCGTGCCTGGGTCGGCTGCCGAGTTACAACTTGCAAGGTGCAACACAGCAATGGTCGACACGCTTCCACCCAACAAGCGGCCCAGTTCCGCACAACGGGCGGCCAGTTGCCAGGTGAAATGGTCGGCTGCCGCCTCAATGGCACAACCAACTTTTCTCTATAAATTGAGGGAGTTGGATTTTGTTTTTCACCCAACTCACTCCTCATCTCTTTCACTCAAAATTCTCCAAACTCTAATCTCAATTCTTAATTTCTCAAATTTTCTCACTTAAGTCACAAACAATAGTACACTACGAAGGCCAAAGTTATGGAGGCTATGGATATCCTCAATAAAACTTTTCTAAAGTTGAAGTAACACTATCAATGGAGACTACTAGAGCTTCAACTTCAACTGTGCCGCTGAGGAAGTCTCAGAAGAGAGCTTCCATCTGGTCAAAGTACACAATCATGATGAAAGTTATGGCAAATGGTATAGAAGAGGAACGAGCCTTTTGCAACCTCTCTAACACTGACTTCTCTTGCAAAACGTCTGGCGGTACAGGTCATTTAACTAGACATATTAGTATATGTGAAAATAGGAATAAGGATAAAACAATTCAAACCCAACTTTCTTTTACTCCTAAGGGTAGTGTTAGTTCATGGACTTATGATTCTGAAAGGGCTAGGGATTTGCATGCTAGATTTATTTGTTCAAAAGATTTACCAATAAGTTTTGGTGGAAATAAATATTTTGATAATTATAATAATAAAACATATTTTCCACAATATAAATGTGTATGTAGAAATACTATTACGTCTAATATTATGATTTCATTTAATAAGCTTAGATTAGAACTTATTAATGTTATGAGTACAATAATGACATATATAGCATGCACTTCAGATATTTGGTTAGGTAGAACTAAGGATGAGTACATAAGTGTAACTATACATTATATTGATCAAAATTGGATTTTACAAAAAGAATTAATAGGATTTAGAAAAATTCAACATCCACATATTGCTGAAACAATTTTTGCAAACATTATGAAAATTTTTGATTTATATGGAATTAGAAATAAAATAGGTGGTATAACTTTTGATGATGTAGCTAATAATATTGCAACAATACCAATGTTTAAAACTAGAATAAGTTCACCAAATGGTTTTAAATTATTTCACCAAAGATGTATGTGTCACATAATTAATATTATTATACAATCAGATGTAAAAGAAATTGAAATTTATATTGAACTTATTAGGGATGTTGTAAGTTTTATAACTAGTTCACGAAAGTGGTAGCAACAATTTGATGAAACATGTGATATTTTTGAAATGCCGCATAAAAAATTCTCTTTAAATGTTCAACATAAGTGAAATTCATTATATTTAATGTTAGAAAGTGTATTACCATATGAAATTCAAATAATGTCTTTGTATAATCGTCATCATTGTGATGATTATCAAAAACAATTAACTGAGAATGATTTTAAAATTGTAAAATGTTTTGTTGAATTTTTGAAACCTTTTTATGATGCAATGGTTAGATTATCAGGAATTTATTATTCTACATCTGTCTATGCATTGCATCATTTATATGATATTTCATGAGTTTTTAATAAATATGAGGCATATCCATTTTTCGAACCAATAGTAAATAACATGAAATAAAAAATTTTAAAATATTGGAATGAAATCCCTACATTATATATTTTGAGTGCATACTTAGATCCTAGGTGTAAAATAAGATATGCTAGTAAATTAATTAGGAGAATACAAATGAGTTTAGGTGTAGATTTAGGATTAAATGTTAGTACAATAGAAGAACAATTAAATTAAATGTTTGATTTATACACATAAAGATATGGATTAAGAATAGAACATTCTCCTCCACCAATGCCTACAATACCAAAATCAAATGTTGGACCATATTTAGATTCTTGGGCATTTTTATAAGATCCAATATTTGATGAAGATATTCCAACATCATCATCATATAATTATAAGGGTTTAATGGTTCTGTAGGTGCCTACAGAATTGAGTTCTGTAGGCACTCGTTGGATGAAAGATGAACGGCTGTTTGATGAAGAGAGAGAGTGTTGGAAAAAAAAAGCTGCGCGGAAAAAATTTCCCTTCCTGCCGATGACAGCCGCGCGGAAAAAATTTCCCTTCCAGCCGATGACAGCCGCGTAAAAAAAAAAATAACGATTGATTTTCCCCAATCATCCTCACCTGCGCAGTCCACCGGAAGTCCCCTC
>JAMKPZ010002869.1:0-31892 GCA_024699675.1 Amphibolis antarctica
AATTACAGATTCAAGTTAACATTTACAGAGTGGTTGGTGATTACAGAGTGGTTGATAATTAAAAACCATTATGTAAAGTTAATTAGCAACAAACTAAGATTATTATCAACTACTTTGTAAAGTTATCAACGTGCTTTGAAATTTAAAGTTAATTATCTTAGTCTATTGGTAATTTAAAAGTTGTAATATGTACACCTTTATAGAATGGTTGATAATTAGTGGTTGATAACTTTAATTAAATGTTGCAATGTTAACTTTACAGAGTGGTTGATAATTTCAAAGTCCTACTCCTTTATTGTCACACTTTTAATTAAAGAATCAACCATTCCCGAATTGTCAAAAACTATTATATGATAAACAACAAGTATAATGGCTCGAACAGGACTATTCTGAAATGCAAGGGCTTGATGAGTTAGAGTTCAATATTAGAATGGAAGGGTCGGCTACCCATCCCGATGGAGAAGGAGAAGGAAGTGCATGACCACAAGTCAAACATTGGGTTCCATGCTATATGAAAGATATATTTATGACAAGCATGACCACAAGTCAAAGGTCTGAGAGTGTAAATTCATTTTTTGATGGGTATGTGCATTCTCATACTCCTTTTTCAAAATTTGTTTTCCAATATGATAGATTATTGAAAGCAAGACGTCAATCCGAGGAACATGAAAACTTAATTACTTTGACAACAAAACTGATACTTTTGTTCTCTACCTCAATTGAAATTCAGGTTGCTGCAAGTTATACAAGGAAGATTGTTTTTGTATTCCAAGATGAAATGAGAAAAGGATTGACTTATCTTAATAAAAAAATAAGCAAAGTAGGTATGCAATATTGTTTTGAAATTTGGAATCCAATGATGTCAAGAAAACCTAAAATAGTTAGTTTGAATATGGTGATTAATTATGACGTATGTTGTTCATGCAAGAAATTTGAAAATGAAGGTCTTCTTTGTCATCATATCTTTTCTGTATTATGGAAGAAACAGATCACCCACGTACCAAGCAAATATATATTGCATAGATGGATCATTCACTGCAAATACCACTGTAGCACTATTGGTGGACCACCAGATCATGTTGACGAGTATGTTTATTATATTCATCAAATAATTTTATTTCCACAATTGATGCTGATGAAATATCTTTTTGTATTTGTCACAAGTTTACTCCTCTCATGAGATGAGACTTATGGTCTAGTGCATTCAAATTAGTGGACATTGCTTTCACTTCAACAGAACAGTATGCACTAGTGAAATCAACTTTTAATGATTTGTTGAAGAGAACCAGTGGATTATGTGTGTAGTGTACACAAGATGATCAAAGTGGAAATAACCCCACCACAGTTGATTTACCAATTGGTTTTGTGGTGAATGATCCATTTACATCAAGAAAAACCAAAGGAAAACCTGCCCATTCTCAACAGCTAAAAGCTTCCACTGAAGAAATTAACACCCATAAGAAGAGAAGGATGTGTCATGGGTGTGGGGAACTAGGTCATTACATAACTACTTACCTCAATACAGGTAGTTGTCAATAAAACAGGGAAGATGATGCCTGAAGAAGAGTATAACACAAGCATGCTTACATTACATGTAACTGTTTTAGTCAAATAAACTGATGTAATATATTGAAATATTGAAATTCGTTCAGGTTAGGACTTGTGTTTGGTGACATATATGTTTTTAATATATATGTTTAGTTTTGTAGTCATAAAAAATGTGGAGATTGTTAAGGATAATGTTCTCTAATTAATTATCCTTACTGTTTTGATGAAGAATTTAATGTTAACGTTCTATAACAAAACTTATTGTTATCATTTAAGTATATTTAATGCACACAGATTCACATAAAGCTTCGAGAGTAACCTTGCTATCATTGTAGAAAACTGTGAAATGGTTTTCCAACGTTTAAATAAGGTAGAAGTACCGTAGAAATAAAGTAGCGACAGACGGAAGTATCGTTTACAGACTCATCTATAAACGGTAGTTCCGTGACTTTACCTTACAATTACGTGGAAGTACCATCAATTGAATTATTTAGATGACGGCCAAACTGTACAATGCACATGCTTAATTTAAAAAGTCACGTGTGAATGTTAAAACATCGGTCTTTTAATACAATCGTCTGGTCTTTTAACATAAAATGCCAATTCTCTCATTATGTGTGAACTTAAAATTTCACGTGACATCTAACTATACCCCTTTGAATATTAAGTTGATGGCCATACTGTACAACGCACGCACTTAACTTAAAAAGTCACGTGTGAATGTTAAAACAGTCGGTCTTTTAATACAATCGTTCGATCTTTTAACATAAAACACCTGATTCTCTCATCACGTGTGAAATTAAAATTTCACGTGACATCTAAACTATACCCCTTCGAATATTAAATTGACGATCATACTGTACAACGCACACGCCTAACTTAAAAAGTCACGTGTGAATGTTAAAACACCGATCTTTTAATACAATCGTCCGATCTTTTAACATAAAACGTCGATCATTTAATACAATCGTCCGGTCTTTCAAATAAGTGGTAGTATTAAATAGCAAATATCTTTATGGTAAGATCCGATTATAAAAATTCGACAACTTTAACCCCCAATCTCTAAGCATATATAAAACTTAAATTTGTAATGCCCTGTACCCTAGTCTTCCTGAACAAGAGCAACTGTGTCGTGCATGACTTGGAGAAGAAGCTTCAATGTTAGTAACGTAGCAATGGCACGTGGGAAAAAGAACATTGAAGTTCCATCAGTACTTCTGTGTACATGACAGGTCAAAATCGACAAAGTCAACAAGGAGATAGAGCTATTGAAGTCCAGGTATGACTTCTCTGTCGACGTCTTTGAAGTTATTGCAGAGGAGGTCAACATTGCAGAAACAAAGAACTTGCGACTACGATTACGGTCGGAAGTAGAAAAACTATACAATATCAGGTGTGTTGAGCGAAATGTGTTAAAATCATTTGGTGATTCCATGACACCGTTCAGTACGTTTGAAATAGGAGAGTGTTCTAGAGCTGCTGAAAGGAGACATAAGAAGCCTGCTTCAAAGCCTAAGAACACTATACCCATCCGTCCACAATCGTCAACTTCAGAACGGTTGAGCCCTAAAAGTAGGATGGAGGAAGCTCCAGAACATTAAATTTCAGTAATAATGGAAGAACATTATAGTCATCCAAGAATCTCAACTGAACAACACATAAGTTAATCACCATATTCGTAATTTAATCACCGTATTCATAATTAATGAACAATTAATTATTTTTATAAGTTAATTAATACAACAATTCGAAATATATGCACATAAATGAACTTTTAAAGTTAAAGGAGAGAAAGTACATACGTCTTTTTAGGTAAAGAGAGAGTGTTTTTAAATTTCACGAGAGAGAAAAACTTTTAAGTTTTTAAATTTCACTCGTCGATTTCACGATCGATGAACACCTATAAAATCGGATTCTATAAATACCTATAGAATTGGTGCCTTTAATTATAAAATAAAAATTTATATAATAATAACAACGAAGACGTAGAATAATGCTCATCAAGACAAAAATTTATTCCTATATAATATATATATATATATTACTACCCACATCGGTCACGCCGGCGGCAGTAGGTCGTTTAATTTGCAGCGGGGATCAGTTTGTTATATGTATATATATTCATATCCTTGAGCGCTGCGGTGGGGTGGGGTCACGGAGGCGGCGGCGGCTTTGCATCAGCAGCGGCGGCGGCGGTTACTGGTTCGTCGGCGAGCAGTCTCTGACAGGAGGGGCACATCAAGACGGCCGCGGCGGTCTTGGTCATGAGGCGCATCATATGGAAAGGGGACGTGACCATCTGCTTCGCCGTCCTCAGCTCGTGCAGATCCTTCTTCAGCCTCCGGTTCTCGTCGCTGAGGCCGTCGCAGAACTTCCTCAGCAGCTCGCAGTCCACCTCCGTCTTCTTCAGCTTAGTCCTGATCCATTAAATTAATTCCAACGTTAACCCTAATCAATCATCCAAACTCATCAACACGTACGTACACATCCATCCCTCGTATCACACGTGCCCACGCACGTACGTACGTACCTTGCCCTCCTGTTTTGGAACCAGACCTCCACCTGCCGCGCCCTTAGTTTCGATTTGTCCACCAGCTCCTTCTTCTGCACCTGCCATGCATCCAAATGCGCATCATCATCACTTTAACTTCATTCATTAATCGCCACATATGTAAAACTCTAGGGTTTCTCATGATCCGGCCCTCTTCTACATGTGTGTAGATATATATGACATACCGGATTGAGGGTGCTGTTCTGCCTGAAACTCTCCTCCAGCAAAGAGAACTGTTCTCTGGTGAGACGAAGCTTCTTCCTGCTCCCTTCTCTCCTACTCCCACCACCGCCACCGTCCTCCTCGTCTTCCTCTTCTTCTCTGTTTCGGTGACCACTTCTTCTCGCACTCTCCCCTCGCTCCTCCTCCGCGGCGGCCGGGAACAAGACGTCAAGCTGGACGGCGGGTCTACTCCTTTTCTTTCCGTCGACCCTCCTCCTCCCTCCTCCTCCTCCTCCCAAGCAGAGAGCAAGGCCCACGTCACAAGCTTCTTCCCCCATGATCATATAGAGAGAGAAAGAGAGAGATCTAGAGAGAGGAAAAGGAAATAAGAGGCAGGCGATCGAGCATGGGGGAGCATTGGATGTCCACCAGTTTTTTATAATAAGTCGTGGGTTTCGTGTTAACCTAATAATTAGAATGTATAATGTTATAATACAATTGATAATGACGTTATTAATTGACCGTGGGAGTTATTGGGTAGGTGCTTAATGAGAGGGTTAAAGTTAAATCCAAATTCAATGTCTTTTCCTTGCGCCCCGGTCCGCATGCATGCTGGAATTAATTCATCAGCACGCGCGCGGCCATTAAAATGGCAAGTTTCCATCGTGATGACAACTCCGCCGCTACCTTGGAATTAAACAAAGTGAGATTTAAAGTTTTAAGAAATTATATGATTTATAATATAAATATTTTAATATTATTTTTTTAGTATAAAATATTAAATTTATTTAATAAATATTACCGTAAAGAGTAATAATATATAATAAAAAATTCATAAACAAACGAAGACTATGCATGACTATTCATAAACTCCTATTTTGTTTGATGTGTTGTAATTCATTAATCAACCTCTCCGATTAGAATTCAAATCTCGCAGATTCACAAGGAAACAGATAATTAGATATCATTCTGTGGCGCGGCAAGTCCGGAAACAGCTGATTTAAACATCATCCATCGTGTGCTCCGATCCCAACGCCGGCCGATGGGTTTGATTTGATTAGCAGGCCGGCCGGAGCGCGCGTAGCGGCCAATTTGGTCGGAGCAGATTATAATATTCAATCCCCGGGTAATTAATTAATGGTAATTTCCTTTGGTAATTACGTGATCTCCGAACTTAAACTTATTTGATTAATCAAGTTTTGTGGAGATAAAGATGGCGTTCGTACGGTTCACACGTTTTGGTAATTTATTTCCTGAGCACCCAAGAGACGACGGTTCGCCTACTGGAACACGTAGAAGCATCTGCCACCGCAGGATTGGCATTCGTGAGTAGACCAACGGCCTGGATCTCACTAAAGCCAGTCGTGTACGCTGGTGTTAATTTTGAGCCTTGGTTTTCACATGGCGTTTGAATGAAGTTAAAATGCGCAAGTGCTTGATGTTTACGGTAAAAAATTAACGTACATCCGTGATGAATATTTAATATTTAATTTTAATTAAGATGCCCCTTTTTCACTTGCCATAAATTAATTCAATTTAGACGCTTATCTACTTACAGTAACAAAGCAATCACTTAAATAAATTAATTAGGCTGATCACTCTTATGGATGGATAGATTATATATCTCAGCAGCATAAGCAAAGTTGGAAAGAGGCTGCGCTCCACATCACATATCTAATTCTCCGTATATACATATTTTCCAGTGTGCAGTTCACATAATGCTTAACTGCAAATTACTTGTTGGAGTTTTAAGGATGGGTTTACGAGTAACTTTTTTTAACTTTTAAAATTACTTTTAACATCATTATTACTGTATAATTTTCAACATACAAAATTTTATTACTTAAATTACCAGACAATTTCAACTTCATTTACGAAATCAATTCTAATTTCAAATCTTTTCAATTTCAAAAGAATTTCGCGTCAACACACCCAAAGAAAACATGCTCAAGCTTGGTGGGATCTAGGTTAACAATTTCCAAAGCTCGTTGAATGGAAAATGGATCCTTTGACTAGGAACCTAATTGTGCCTTCTAGAAATCAATAAAAAGGAAAATTTAGAAAAAAAATTTATCGTTGAAATGTTAAAAATTTAGAATATTTTTAATTTTAAAAAAATTAAATGTAAATTTTCATAAGGTATGCATATGGTCTCATAAAATTTTTCATTTCCAGATTTTTAACATTTTAACAATAAAAGTTTTTCAAATTTTCTTTTTCATTAATTTCTAAAAAGTACAAACTGAAACTAGTTTTGTAAATTGAATTAGAATTGTATAATAATTGTATAGTAATTTAAGTGATAAAAATTTGTATGCTGAAATCTATGAAATAATAATGATGTTAAAAGTGATTTTGAGAAATGAAAAAAGTTAAAACCAAACAAAGCCTCAATGTTAAAAAACACATAATAGGATCTTCTAAAATCAACTTCTTGATAGTGAAATAAATAGCAAAATAAAAAATAAAAAACTGAGCAAATCAATATTTTATGTGAAAATTAAGCATTCTTTGTGTGAGAAGTAAACACCATAGAACCAATCATTTCAACTTCAAATCGATCTCCACTGTAATGACAATGGTACAAGTCAAATTTTTTCTAGTATTTAACTCGATGAATCACACATGCCTAGCCTTTTCAATCAAACTAATGACATAAGTAATAACACAAATAAGAGGAAAATTAGATTTTACCAAAATCGGCCTTTCATGATCTAGAGAATTCTATTATCACTCTAGTGTTTCAAAAGTATTGAAACTTGGTAAGAATGAAGTTTCAAGAGTACCTGATCTACTAAAAAGTTTTGGTTTACATGGACTTCATTTTACTCTATAAATAAAACTTTTCCCAAGAGTGCATGTACTGCAAAATTGAAATGATAAATCTCTTTTGAAATCTCTGTTAAATCTTCTTTTACATTATTCTGATTCTCAATTCAACTGTTCAATATGAAAAGAATCAAATCGCAACCTAGCTACTAAAATATTAGCTTAATTTGACCACAAACATTGACCCTCTGTTCAACAAATTGGGGCAACAATAAGAGGGCAAACAAAAATAGCTGCCGTCCTTCCTTAATTAATTTTGAACACTAGTGCATTAATTGGGAAATTGGGAAATGGGAAATTTTCAGGTGTTTGTGCACTTGAAAAATGGGAAATTTTTTTCCTCATTTTTAGCAAGTATAAATATTAGGTCAAAAAAATCTTCCAAACCCTCCCCCTTATGAAATCATTTTCTCCTCTACACAAACGCTAGGAAAACATTTTCTATAATATGCACAAATGCCTGAAATTTTTTTTCTAGGAAACTATTTTCTAGATTTTCCTTGAAAATTATCTTCCAAATTTGTCAAATTTTCTTGAAAATTATTTTTCAAGTGTATAAACAGACCCTAAGTGGATTAGGGAAACTCATCATTAAGTCATTGGAAATTCCTAAAATAGATCGAAGAAAGAAACTTGAAAGAACATCTTGGAAGACCATATATGGTTGTTTGAATTCAGGAAAATTGAGAGAAACCAATTAATTCATTAAAAATTAATTACAATCAACCAACAGCAATATTGACAATTTTCAGCCTATAGTGAAGGACATATTTATCTACCACAATATGACATTTTTCCTATAGTGTGCTAGATTAGATAATTTTTTACCTCAAATTTACATACATGAAAATGATGCAGCATGATCCTGTTCATGTTCATGTTCATCATTTAGAAAATGAAATGATGAATTGAGAAAATCATCTCATTACCCCAGCCATGCAAACAAAAATGTTTAGATTCCGATGAACTTGATAAATCTTTGTGTGATAATGTAATTGATCTTGAACATATTGTATGTAAATTTACTTGTAATTTTTTATAACAAATTTGATATTGGATTTGATGCTTAGTCAACTATTTCGTCCATTAGAAATGAAATTTATATTAAAGGAGCGAGACAATGTTTTAAGGTAACGAAAGTTTTTTGGGTGCCTAAAAGAATTGCAAATTATGATGCTATTTATCTTAAAACTGCTACATAGTGATGAATGAATTATTATAGGTGGCAGATAATCATGAATTTTTCGATCTGTAGTTCTAGAAAATCCATTACTATAATGTTTTTTTTTGTGACAGATAATATATTTTGTTACAAAAAATAAGTTCATCTATCATAAGTGTCAATCATCTCATTACTATATGTATTATATAACGATGAATCTTTTGTCTATTACAAAAGAGAATTGGTCTATCATTATAAAATATTTATAGTGACGAATCTTATCACTGCATGATGTCTTAATCTATTACTATAAGAAACCTTTAGTGATGGGCATAATATTTGTCACTATATACTTAATTGTAATTACAATATTATTATATTATATTTTATATTAAACTAGTTAGATCAAAAATTTTCAGTTAAGCCAAAACTTTTTTGATACAATCGAAGAACTTTTTATTTATAAATTATTTTTTTGCGTAATATTAATTTTCTACTTATTTAAATATTTATATAAATATATGAATATATATATATATATATCTACTTATATTTATTTATTTATTTTAATATATTTACAGCATCGTTTTAACTGATGGAATATTAATAAATAATAATAATAATAATTAAATAGAATAATAGATATATTTTTTATTATTATTACTATTAACATAATTATTGTAGTAACTATTTTTATATATTAACAGTACATAACTACATATTGATGTTATTGAAGTGATAACTGAGTTGGTTGAAGAATTATTTACAAATTTTGTGATTGCAAGTTTGAAACATCACTCACTCAAAACTTCTTGTAGTGCTTGTTAATAACAAGCGTGTGTATATTATATATATATACACAAAAGACATGGATATATATCATGTTCTTTGTTAAACATTTAAAAAAAAAATGAGTGACTTGATCTCAAGCATTAATCTTTCATATATTTATTTTTATATTATTAGAAGTTTTACGGTTAATTCCACCACCAATGTGTTTTATACTATCATATACATATTCTACATGAGCGGATGGAAACTCCAATGTATTTTATCATGATTTGACAAAGGGAAGCAATGGTAGAATTAATGCATGATATTCTACATATTTTACTTTCTGCAGATCAAGTTTTATGATGACAGAATTAACTAACGCATATATGTTGATATTTGATATTTTAGTGCCATCTTTGCATATAATTTTAACTGTAGTTGTCATGCTTAAAAGTAAGTTTTAAGTGAAAATTGTATTTTTGTAACTTCAAATCAAAATTACATATTCTTAAATTAGAGTTATATAACTTCAATTTGAAGTTATAAAAATACAACTCTCGTAAAGAACTAGGGTTATTGAAGCTTCAAACGAACAATTACCTTTACAAGAATTTATGGATTTTGTGTGGATACGTCATTGGTGTACAAGTTCAACATTTTTCATTAGGAGCTGTCAAAGAGGACTGCCTTTGTGAATTCTAGAATGTTTTTCTACACCATAATTAATGAGAGTTTGCAAAGACGACACTGTGCCAATGCCCATTCTTCAGGGTAAAGACTTGGCACAACATCTTCTACCCTAATTCATTAATGAATCAAATTTTTTCAACTTGAGATTCCTACCCTGACTTGTTAAATTTTTCTAGAAATCTGGGTCTGTCAATTGATCATTCAAAAGTCAAGGATCTCCTGTATATGAATAAAATAAGTTCAGGAACTTTTTGACAGTCAATCTCTGAATGATGAAATTTCCTGCTTCCATATGGTCTTGAAGACCTTTAATTACCTTGGATAGACGTTTGCTTCTTTTCCTTCCTTTTTTCTACCCTTCGGTTTTTATAACGAAAGTTCTGGCATATATGTATTGAATATTGAGAATTGTACTTTTGTGACATCAAATTATAATTTAACAAAAGTAAGTCTTGGCAATTGTCATTGGAACTTCAACAAATACCAACAAATTGGAGAAGCCCTACTCCCTTTAAATTTTAGTGATGTTGTTAGGATTTACGATATAAGATTTTAGATTATAATAACGATTTTTTCTATGCATCACTGTATCATAGCAGCAGATTATGACCGCTGTTATAGATGAGTCCAATTTATGAATCACCATATATGAATGCATCTAGTGTGACCATTTAAAGCATCACTATAAATTCATCTATGGTAACAATGACCTCGTTCAGTTGAGAAGATTTCAACACGATTTTTCCATTACGTATGATTTACAGGGAGGAGCGGTGACCCACATGACCTCTAATGTTCTTGTTTTTATAAAAAGGATAGTAATGATAACAGGTTTTTTGAATTACGAAAGTTTTTTTTTGAAGGTCCATCGAATGAAGAGAATTTTTTGAATTAATAAACTTTTTTTCCACTTTAGATGTCAATTTTTTTTTTTCTCAACGTTGAAAAAAAATACACACTTTTTATTACAAAGAGAATATTTTTTATAATGTCGAAACAAATTTTACAATGTTATAAAAATATGCACATTTTTGACCATAACATGCATGTATCTCATTTTGTCATTTTGAATCAACAGATATTTTTGTACAAACAAATGGAAATTTCATTAATTTTTTATTTTATTTAATTTTTTGTTCCCTAAGTCAACAGATATTCCTAAACGAATGGATATTCTTAAGCAAGAATGACTAGTTCACATAGACCAGACACCTAGGCTGTAACGTTTAACCTAATTACGGATGTGTCTAGAATGTTTAACTAAACAAGATGCAAGGGCTGTAACATTTAGTTGAACATTACAACAAGTTGGAAGAAACCTACTCATAATGTTTACAATTACATCAATTTTTTCTTATACAACTTGTTTCCCTTTTTTTTTTCTTTTGTACGATGATGATGATATTTCTCCAATATAGATATTGGCTTCAAGACTTCTACTTCTCATGTGAGAAGTCTCACTTTAAGCATTAGGTAGACTCGAACTCGTTCCTAGAATCCGATAGCTTCCTCTAGTTGCTATTGACCCATCAAAGAGTTGAGCAAGTTTATCGACGAACTTGATTCCTTTCTTGCGGAATTTTTCACAACTCGATTCACACTGCAAAATGTGTTAATGTCATTACGATAGAGATATAACAAATGTAAACAATACATATATGACAATGATAATATACGTACCAATTTCATTGTTACCCACTATTCGTCACTAGTGTTATCCCATGTATTTTGGATGGGATTGTTGACCCCTCGTATTTGGAGATATACAGTTGACATCGTATTTAGTCTAGGTCAAACATTCGACCCCTCACGATTTGGGTTAGAGTATAAGTGTTGTACTCCCATATGCCAGTCAAGGCACCTCGAAAGTATGGGCCGATTATCTCGACCAGAATCTAGACCTCCCAGGCGGAAGCCTCACTTCATTTTCCACCTCATGCGTGGCAATCAGGTCCGGCCACCGCCGCTACCCAAGTGCGGGCTTGCTGGCGATCGATCGCTTTTCGTTGAGTTATTTGCGACATTGGTAACCTTGTTCATTGTATCACCTCTCGCTCAACAAACCTACTTCGTTGAGTCTCTCCTTGTGTGATGAACCTATTACTTATCTAATGGTGTGGGTCAGTCGACAATTTCGTCATCCAGACGAAACTTCGCTAGCATGAGATGTTTGTCGACGGAAGTTTCATTCCATTAATGACACTTTTGTTTTTATTTGGGCCAATCGTAGAGTAAAACTCGTAATGTTACGACTGATCGTAGAGTAGAGCTCGTAATGTTATAGTTAGCCGTAGCATAAGGCCCGTAGTATTACAGTCAGCCATAAAGAAGAACTCGTAACATTACGAGTTGGATTTTAATTCCAAATGATAGTCGAGGCTAAGTCTTAGAGGCAGCTGGCTGTCTGCCCTAGGATGCTAGCAAAGGAGCAAAATTTTGGCCTAGATGGCAACTGCCTGACCCCTGCTAGCCGCCTCTGATGCACCTTCCAAAGGCATAAGTCCAATCCTGCTGGCCGCCTCTGATGCACCTTCCAGAGGCGTAAGTCCAATCGTGTTGGCCGCCTCTGATATACCTTCCAGAGGCGTAAATTCAATCCTCTTGCCACTTCTGATGCATCTTCCAAAAGTGTTACAACTGAAACATCAAATCCTAGAATGGACTAGTCGTCTAATGGCAGGTGGGTAGACTTCCAGCCTAGACAGCGGATGTCTGGCCCCCATTGGCCGCCCCTAATACACTTTCCAAGGGTGTAAGACTAGTCCCTAAGCAACTGTCATTGCACAAGTGTAGGTCCCTAGCCTTCCGCAAGAGAGATAGCGAAATTTTGACTAAAATAGAGGAATTCTGGCCTTTGTGTTGGTAGCTTCTGAAGTGCTTGGGGACTCACTACAACAAGCCAATGAGTGCTAGTCTTCCGCGACCAAGGTTGGCTAATCTGGTGGAATTCCGACCCAGAGTGCTGGCACCTCCTAACACAAAATTCTAGGAGTACAATGAGCCCAACTGTTGCTCAATCAATGTAACGTATGCGACGCTTGACATTTCTATGCCCAACAATCCAACTTCGCGAAACATTGTGACCTTGGCCTATAAATTTGACTCTTTGATCGTGCTACTACTCGATTGTCTAGACATTACAACTCCCTTGACGATGACTACCCATTCGTCCAGTTATTGACCTTCATCAACAGTTGACCATCCATGCAAGAGAGCTCATCGACGATGACTTTAACTCAACCTTCCTACAGATTAGTCATTCTCTCCCCCTTTCCCACTAACAAGAAGGGGGGAGATAGGTCCTTTCTGTTGATAGCTTGTTCCCTTGGTCGTCCATGGCCCCAACTAGGGGAGGTTTGTTTCTCCCTCGGGGATCACCCTCGGTCCCCCTCCTTGTTTCGTTTGTGCACCACCTAGAGTAAGGGAGGGATTGTTATCAACTTTTCCTTGAGTGGAGATGTTTTCCTTGCTTGACCTGACATCTAGTTTGCCCAAGCAAGACATTACCCTTATCTCATTGCTTTATATATTGTTTTGTGTTTTCAAGGTCGCTTGTGAGTTTTCCTCTTCCTCAAGTCGACTTTATTTTATCTATTTTGTATGTCTATCAGTCTGGACACACGAGTCTATTCTTTGTAGGGTGAAGTACAGAACCCAACCTTTGGTAGTATGGGTTCCGTTTGGCCAACTAGCAAACGAGCCGATTGCCGCCTCTATGCTCGACATCTCGAGCAACTCTCCTTGTTACGACCTAGGCATACGATTTGCACACTTAGCATTTTTTTCTGAGGCAGAGTACAAAACCCGACCTTCAACACCTTGGGTTCCAACTCAATGGCCAACAGATGAACCGGGTGCCAACCTTACGTCCAGCAACCTCATTTGCTCTATCTCTCTTTGGCCATCCTTCCATTGCACCCTTGTCCAACCTTGTGACTAACTTTGCACGGACAATTCATTTTGCTTTCATACTTTGCGAGCAGAAGTTCGCCAAGGTTGGCAAACTTCCCTCACGTTTTCCATTTTTTCTTCCTCTGCACCATCACCTAGTGCCTGCTTGTGCATCATGGCCTTAGTGAGTGCCTTGAGACCTGACTTATTGAATCCTCATACGACCCTGATCGAATTTACCAGTTTCCTAGCAAGTGCCCTAAGACCTAACTCCCTTGAGTCCTCACATGGCCTCAAGATGAATTCACTATTCTTTAGCTGAGTCTATCGATTTCCTGGTAGCTATATTTTAGCTTCTTACATTTCTTTTTCTTCTTTGAGACTGGTTGGATTAGAGCATGTCAAGCAACTCCTAAACACACAACCAAATCTTTTCTTTACGGTTCTCCATGCATTTTCATTAGCTTATGCATACCCAAGAAAATCATGTATAATCTAAAGAAGTGTCACATACATTTGGAATCTCTCATGTCTTGATTGCTCATATGTTTCTATACCTTCATCCTATTAAAGTTTGAGATTATCAACTAATGATTGCATATAAA
Source organism: Amphibolis antarctica (assembly GCA_024699675.1). NCBI lineage: Eukaryota > Viridiplantae > Streptophyta > Magnoliopsida > Alismatales > Cymodoceaceae > Amphibolis > Amphibolis antarctica. The sequence continues at coordinate 14,213 of JAMKPZ010002869.1, forward strand.
CATCAATTGTATTACCAAATGAACTTGACTTAAACATGATTAAAGGAAACACGCTGAGATGTTACATGAACATTCAAAATAGTAAATTGTACAGAATCCAAATTACTGACTAGAAAATATGCGTTGTTGTCATTACTCCAGATAAGTTAAATCCATCATTTACCAATCTAAGTTCAACATTGCAAGGTTTCTTACTAAAAGATTGATGGATGATATTTAAGGTTTGTCAAGCTATAGAATCTGAGAAATGCTGTAGAACATTATCATTAGTGCGATGTTCATGATGTTATCTCATCAAAGCAATTGTCTTGGATGATATGAATAGTTTCTATAGCTTGGGAATTATAGTAAAATAACAGAGGACTTCTACAATAATCCTTGATTCTTGAGATTGAGTTCCATCATGATAAAATTTGCTATGTTTATTTTTCCACCTTGACTTTCTACATTTAGGACAAATTCACGTTAGCATTTTCTTTCCAAAATAAAGCATAATCATTTAAACATACATCAATTTTTTGATGGTGAAATCCTACTTTTTTATTATATTTTTTAATTCATACATGTTATTAGGAAAATCTATCATTGGAAAAACATTTTTTAGTAAAGAAAGTAATACATCAAATGCCCTATCACTCTACTAACTTTGCATGCTCTTTGATATGCAAAGTTATTGATACAACCCCCATATCAAAAAGCATGAACACGGACGTTCATCCTCAAGGCTGAGAGATGAATAAAAAGTTGGCTAGAAAACAGCATCTAAGAAAGACAAAACTGCAGTAGTACAAGAAATTGCTGATAACTTAAAAACAATTTACATCTTACTCAAGAATGCAATGACAGCATCCCATTCATATATTGCCGTCTGGTATTTCTGTATTCCCCCAGCAGCAGCTCAAATTTCTTGCAAGCATCCTCAAATACTACCTGACTGCAGAATTTGGATCTAACCACACTGAAAGCTGCTGCAAAGTCGTCAATATTCCCATCAGATAATTGAATAAACTGCTCAAAGTCTTTAAACATTTTTTGGGAGAAATCCTTTTCAGAGCCTGTGCTCCATGAGAGGTGCCGAAGCCATCCCAGACATTGCAAGGTTTCATCACTTCCACCAATAATTTCTTTTGCACAATTGAATGCTTCCAAAAAACTGCAGTTTGTGTCAATTTTCTGAATAATATGGTGAAAGACAGTTCTTTGTCCTGGTAGATGATGTTCCAGCTTGCCATGCATAGATGATGTTCCAGATGGAAAAGCACCGACCAAACAAGCCTTTCGGAAGATAGGCTCATGAGCACCAATTATGCTTATTGCAACATGCAACAAACTCACAAATATAGTGTTTGATATTGACCAGTCACAGTGCTTAAGTTGAAAAAATGTATCAGTTTGTTTTTCACTCCAGCAATGAAGAGCAATATGAGAAAAACCTTCCCACCTACGAAAGATATAAAAAAAGTTTGTTTTAATATGGCGAATTAAAATGAGAGCTTACAGATATATGCATCTGAACAAGTACGGCAATAGCATATGCTTGCAAAAATTACAAATGCAGATGAAACACTTACTCAAAAGGAGGCTCAATCTCAATTGCAAATGTCAAATGCAAGGATGCCCCATTAGCTCTAGGAATTGAACCATCATCACAAATCATAGTGTGTGCTTCATGCAGATAACCTCTAGGAATATATAGAATGTCCCCTTCATTTAATGTAAAATGCTTACCATCAGAAATTTCACCATCACAAACTAAGATAGATGAACTACCAAGGGGTTCATACAATCTGGGTAGTTTAGATATTGCATGCTGGGGCAAGATCCATTGTTTTTGCCCTATAATTTGACACACAAAAACACAATGATCGTCATAATGACGAGATAAACCTTGAGATCCAGGTGGAGTAAGGTATATGTTAGCACCTACAGATGGTTGACCAAATAGAATTGCTAATGCATCTGCAATTGCAGCTATTTCCTTCGACCGAAACTCCATCCCCCTTAAGGCAATGGTGAAGCCCTTGAAAAATGCCTGCTTACATCTCTGAACATCATCTATATAAATGGTGCCTGAATCATCAGTGTCAGAATGGAAACTATTCTCGGTAAAATGAATCTCCTTTGGCAGATATCTTTTGCCATTCTGAGAATCTGTGCTCTGTGTTCTAACAACACGGATATCTTGCCCATAGACCAATGGACAACCCAAAACACCATTTACCTCATTTAGAAAACTGATGATGTCTAGTTCGTCCGAAACCATAGGGGGGCATGATACCAGGCCATGCAGAACAGAGGAGAGGACAGAATCTATTGTTTCACTGCCAAAACAATGGCGCAAGGAAGTTAAAATAAAATTCTCAACCTCTGCATTCTTTGATGTACTCCTGAACAGGAAAGGCGAGTCTTCCCAGAAATCTGCAAGGAAGTTGATGAAGTCCAGTTCTTTGCTGCCAAAAATGTCTCTTCTAACTGTATCAAGTGAACAAGTTGAGTATTGTGCTTCAGTCATAGAAAGCTTAAATATGACTTCTGCCATATCATACTTCCTGTTACAGATATGTTCTTTCTCCCGACTTTGAATTGATGATCTTCCACTTTGGGAAAAATACAAGAGTTTTTTGAAAGCAATCAAAGAGGAAGTGGACAGTTCCTTTGGGATACCTTCCAAGGTCTTTAGCTTGCATGCGATTACAAGGGCAATAGCTGCATCTAGAACTACCAGCAAGAGCTTATCCTTCGTAAATCTACTTTGAGAACAATATCTATTGCCTTTTGTTGGTCTACCAGATAAAGATTGCAAAGCAGAGGCAGTAACCTGACAGAATAGAGATCTACCACACCTTAGTATAAAGAGCAACGAAAAAAGCAAAGTAATATTGTGTCCAAACATAGTAATACTTCATAAACAGTATTTATGACTGATTCAGGCCACCTACTCTTAAAAAACATTTTTTAAGCAAAAGAAAGGATACATTTCACAAGTAGAAAAAAACATAAAAAATTAACAATGGAGCTAGAATATGATTACAAGGATACATTTCACAGCTAAAAGGGGTGCTCCTAACTTTACCATTGGATTGCAAAAAAAGTAAAGATGGCAAGAACACTTTCTTTCCAAATCATATGTTATTGTGACAAATGCTAAGATGTGGCACTTTTTAGCTGCTGCAAAAGGCATTCACCTCAACAGATCAACACCCTTAAATAAAAAAAATACTGCATTGTTGCTCACATAACACAATTTTCTAAATTACTGCAAATAACACAAGTTTATCTCTGAATCACTTTTGCATGCCACTAGGAAATTTTCCTTTAGGAACCTTGGTTTCTTGCCAAATTTACACTCCAAAACCACAATTATATAAAAATAAAATGAAAAATCACAACCACAAAATAATTCACCCTAAGAACTAAAGCAAGCATTAGAAACTTGTATTGCTAATTTTTGGTGATTTATGAAATATTTTTGAATATTAATATCTTTTAAATATGATTTTTAAAATTAAATCTAAATATTTGTTGAAATATGAAATATGAAATTGAAAATTCAAAATGAATGTTAGAATTTATAATATATTTTTTGATTGATGAAAAATGTAGTGATTTTTTAGATCAAACTTCTTAAGGAAAGAGCCACCTAGGCACTAAGGCGTGAATTGCAACAACTTCACAGCTCACCTGACCTTGCATTGAATTAGCTAACCTTTTGTCAGATCTCTTTATTTAAATATATATCTTTTTAAAGAATTAAATGGTTTTCATTGCAAAAAAGTTCAATATAGAGTTTTATGGAGTGCTACTAAAATATACTTAATTATTGCAATATATAATTATGCATATTAATTAAATATACATATTAGTATTATTACACATGTATGTAGTTGAACGTTATTTAGGAAATAATAAAACTAAAATTACACATGATTATTGTTAAATTTGTATAAATACATATAATATATACATAAAAAATAATATTTGCATGGATGCCTAGGTGCCCAAGGCACCTTGGGTCATCACCTCCGCACATTAAAAAGTATGATTTAGATCCAATGTAGATGCTTAAAGTTGAATTATTTGAATTTCAATATTAGACATTGAAAAATCAAAACATAGTTGTTATTGAGTAAAACATAAAAATTGTTGGCTAAACCAGCTAACAATTGAAAGGTGTTACAATTATTACAATTCAAGATTAGAAGATCAAGTATCAGTCAGAAACAGCTTTAATAAAAAACCATCTGTTGTAGTTTAAGTTTTAAAACTACATTGAAGGTCAAGTGAATGTTTCTAGCCATTGGCATGATAACAGCTACTTTTTATTTGAGTTTTAACTCCTATTTCTATGTATTTATATATAGGACTTACTGGATCATTTTTCTATGAATTAACTAGCACTTTATGTTCTCTAAAACAAAGTTTAATTCTCTCCACCAAATGTACAGGGCATTCAACTTGTGAAGTGTGTGATAGAAACTGTGTGACAGAAGGATCCTTGCCTGAAAAAGGAAGATGTGTAAAGGAATGGATCCTCGCCTATGAGAGACACATGTAAGGATCACTCTCTGCCAGTTGAAAAAAGAAGATAGTGGAAAAGCCCACATCATGGTAGTACGTCAGGATTGGATGCAAGCATTGGTCGAACCAGTATAAAATCTTGTATACCTACTATGGCTTAATTAAAAGTAGATGAATTTGTTCATTTTATTTGATTAATCAGCAGAAATCAACACGCAATCCTACTCTCTCTCTTCCTCCCCCTCCCCCAAATTATCTTTCAGTAAGATCACAAAATTAGGATCAAATGATCAACACAAAATGCATTTGGGTCACTATCAAGAACAATGCGGTAGAATCGAAATCAACAACCACTACATGCTAACATATCAGCGCTAAAAATACTTACAATATCTCGACAAGAGCACGCGACTCGCTGAGCCGTTCCCTCGAAACAGACCCAGTCAAAAGATCCAGAACAGCATCACACGCGGCCGCCACAACCAACATTCTCGTACCCTTCTTATTCCCCCTCCACGCCGCTACCACCTCAAGCAGCGCATCCACAACCGCCCCATCGGAACCGATCTCCGTGTTGGCCTCGAAAGAGCTGAGAGCAATAGCGCTGATCATTTCAGCGGTCAACGCCTGCAAAGAAGTGCTCTTTCTGGAGGAAGGGGAAAGGAGGAAGGGGGGAAGGAGGGCGAGGAGACCGTGGGGGAGAGCAGCAGTGGTGGTTGGTTTGGTTCGGATGAGGGTAACGTGGGATCTGAGGAGGCTTTTGACAAGAGCCCGGGAATGAGGGCGATGGATGGTGGTCAGGGCGGCGAGCAGGAGTGGGAAGAGAGTGAGTTCATTGAGGCGATGGGGAGAAGAGGATGAAGGCAGCGGCCGCAACAACGACGCCGCCGCCGCCGCCTTCTTCCGCTTTTTCCCCTGCTTCACGGTGTGCTCTGCTCCCCCCATTGCTGCCTCACAGCGGATATTTTGCGTTAGGGATACATTTAGCCATCGTTTGTGTCGATAAAATTTACGAAAATTGAATCATTTAATTTTTATGAATTATTTATTATATCTATAAAATTAAATTAAATTTACTTTTATCAGTATTATTTACTTTTTAATTTAAAATAAAAATAAAATCTAAATACATAAGATATAAATCATCTAAAATTCAATCAATTTAAACTTTTTCATCTATTTAATTTTTAAAATTTTTAATTTCGTTCAATTCTAACAAATACACAAATACCTATACATTAAATTTATTTCCATCTAATTCAATTCTATTCATAAAATAATTCTCATTAATTCTATTCTATGTACAAAATTTTCAACTATATCTATTTTTAGTTATTTCATTATCATCTAATTTTAAGAGTTAATAATGCCATTGATCAAACTAATTTTTTTATTGACACAGATTCTTTTATTTTTTTTCAAAAAAGGATTATAATAACAGATCTTATAATCATCATTCAGTGACTTTTTACGAATTCTTTTTTAAAAAAAAAATCTATAATAACGAATTTTATAATCATTAATTTGATAAATCCATTTATCACTATTTCTATTTGTATTTAGTGACGTACACATATACAACCGAGGAATGTCATCAATCACTATTTTTGTTCATCACTCTATATGCATTTTTAATGATGAAGATAGTAATCTATTATTAAATCCTACAGTAACGAATGCGTCAGGGCCCGTAATGATGGATTTTCGAGTTTTTAATGACGGATTTGTCCATTCTACTTTTCTTACGGTGTAATATGAAAATATTTAGATAATAAATTTGAAGAGGATATTAAGATAAAATTAAGAATAATATCGCATATCAGAGGACTCATAAGAAATTTTAAAAACATTGTGATAAAAAATCCTAAGTTTTTTAAGGCAACAAGAATTGGTACCGCACATGATAATCAAGCTCAACACTTTGCATAATGAAGCAGATTAAGTTTAGATTTTAGTAAGAAGTGTTGATCAACATAATCATTTAAAATAAGTATTAGAACTAAGGTCTCATTTAGAGTACTTCAGTTACACAAGTTCTTACATGCTATCAATATCACATAAATTCAAATCACACAACTAATTAACTGTAGAACTTAACTATATTTATTTCACTACTCTTAAATCTAACTAACTCTTAACCATTTTTAGAATTGACTTAACGATAAATTAAGTAGAAACAAATGAGACCTAGTTTGGCTGATTATAAGTGATGATACACTTTAGCCACACTAAAATTCAACTCTTGGTAAACATAAAACCATTATTGTTATCAAAATGGTAGGGGCCTAAACTTATGTAAGAAGATATGAAAATTAAGGACTTCAACATAAATTTCCCATGAAGAATTTTAATAAGTAAAATAAAGTTAATTGGGTGCAATCATACTACTGTTATAATTGTAGGATTAAGAAGAATAAATTCTTAAAAGTTCAAGCCACACGAAGAATCATCCTGGATAAAGAGTGAATATAAATCTTTCAGAAAAAAAAAGTACATCAAAGAACAATGAAGGAAGTTAATTTTGTATGTTTAGATGGCTTTTTTTGGATGTTTAGGAAGTTAATTTTTAAATTTAAAATTAATTTACAGTACATGAAAATTTTAACACTAACAAATACATGTCCATAAATTTGAAATATGAACGATGTAATATAAAGAGCTTATAGCACAATAAATAATTTGTAATCCAATAAGTAATTTGATAACAATCATAATCAATACATAAGTACATTATATTAAGTGAAATTTCTTCCATCTAACATAGATATTACAATATCTTCGTGCATTTTGTTGACCTTTTTCTTTTCTTTGTTCTTAAATCATTTTAAGAGTAACATTAACATATTAATTCCAACTTGTATAACTCCATCCTCCGAGTTGGTAACTTTCACTTCCTAGAAAAGTTACCACCCTTGGCATTTCATGTATGGTAAATGTGCTTATAATTTTAGTTTATTGCAAATGTTTTTATTTATTTTTTTTGCATATGTACCTTCTTAGTTCAAGTCGAACTTATGCTCATGCTTATAATTTAAGTCTATTGCAAATGTTTTCCTTTAAAATTTACACTTTTGGAAGAGGAAGGAAAAAATAAATTTTAGTTATGGTATCTTTCACCAAACGAATACTTATTTTCATACAAAACAAATCCAAATATTGATTTCGTTTGGTAACATTATTTCAACTCCAACTCTATATAAACTTTTACGTATTATCCAGAAACAAAAACACAGAGATAATCTTTGGACTCAATCTTAACAAAACATGAAATCAAAAAGTTTACGTGCTCAGAGATCATCTTTGGACTCAGTGCCGAGAAGCTTGGCCAGTTCACCACTTTCATAGGCGCCAACGGTATCTGAAACCAAACCACAGCCTCACTCAGAATAAAAATCGTGGATGAGGAAAAGATGGGCATGCAAGTATGCTAATTACCATCAGAGCCACCAATATGCTTGCCATTTATGAAGACCTGAGGGACTGTGCGCTTCCCAACAATTTTGCTCAAAGCATCTTGGATATTATCTCCGTCCTCTACAGGAAACAGACATCAACAACAATCAAAATAATTATGTCCTAATTTCAGTAATGTCAGGTTAACAACATCAATCTTTTCTTCAATTTATTCTTATATATCACTAATCTTCCATTAAATCATGTTATTTTAATTTTTTTACTATTTCTAACTAATTTTAGACGTGCACCTATAAAGCTTCCATGGGTATGGCAAAACCATCCAAGATGAGTTTCTCTTATTTTATCCCTAATAGGTGCAACGTCTACCCCATTTCAGATGAATTCATTTCTCATGTTTTATACTTTCGACGCTCGTCTATTTTGACACCCTCATTGCAATAATTTAATTACACTAATTTTGTGTACATGTTCATATACAACATTCTAGCATGCTATATCAAAAGTAAGGAGAATAGATATCTTAAAAAATTTACCTTGTAACTTTAATAGTACACTTTTATCCTTAGCTAAAAAACACATTTCTCCATTTTGCACATCCTATTTTAATTTTATGAACAATATCCTTAATTTCTTTATTGTTGATTACTATAAATCATAAATATCATCTAAAATTTTTGCTTTTATGGATCTCATGACTATCTAAATTTATGTTTTAATCATTGTTCCTATCATTACTAAAACTTACATTTCATGTATACATTCTTAGTCCTATTTAATTTAAATTCTTTAGATTTTAAGGTATCTCTCTCTATAATTCTAATTTAAAACAAAATTGCCTTCATAATTTTAACAGTTAGCACTGTTATCAACAAATAATATATACAAAGGTATTTCTCCTTGAATTATTTTAGTTATTATATCCATAAACAATACAAAACATATAAACTTAGAGTTGATCCTTGACGTAAACATATTTTTATTGAAATTTCTTTTATCTCTCCTATAATTTTAACAATAATTATTACATTATCATACATATCCTTAATAACATATCGGTATAATCAATGAGTATTCCATTTTTTCTAAATGGAATACTCCAATAAGTGTAAGTATTCTACTATACGATTTTTCTAAATGAATGATATTATGAAGGCAATTTTACTAACTCTAATTTTTTTTATTGATTGCTTAAGTAGATAAGCATCTCCTGTTTTATAATTTCCCATCATAAATCCAAGTTAAATTTCGATGACTATGGTCATATATCTTAATCTTTGTACAAATATGAAATTTTCTTCCCTGAAGTTTCACTATATGACTAATTAACTTAGTCATATAATGTATTACCTTAATAGGAATATGATCAACTCCAATAGCTTTTCCATATTTTATTTTCTTAATATTTTTATTTCAAATGTTCTAATTTTTCTAAAATAACTATAATTTTTATTATTGACATGGCTACACAAATTTCATTTATTAGAATTTTTATTTTAGTATCATTAAAAAGTACATCATCAACACTAATTTCATTATCTTTTACCAAGACCTCATCATATTCATCCTTATGCACTTTACACAAATTTCTCTCTTTTCAGTTGATTCAGCCATTAATGAAAAAAATGTGAGAATACAATTTTTGGAAGGGAAACTGCTATTGTTATTAGTTATTAGTATTGAATGACCCATCATTAGCTGTAATATTCTTGCTTCAATTCATAAAATTTTACTTCTATTACTTTCTGATATGTTGACATGGAGATTTTTTCCCTCATTTTTCCATGACAGTTAATGTGGTTCTATATGCTAAAGATATTTATTGTACCCTAAGGGTGCGTATGTTAAAAGATACATCAATATTATACAATCACAAACTATAGCATCAACAAGACTGTTAATATATGCATGCATTGCTGTGAACTTCCAATTACAAAATATGATTCCCACTTATAAGTCCTGATGATCGTAATTAAATATTCAGAAGCTAAAACAGGAGAAAATACAAAATTATAGAGCAGACTGAGTGAAAAGAGATGATGGTCACTGCATCTCTGATTTGATATGAGACGTCTATCATGAAACAACGTCTTTAACTTGAAAGCACATGGTGGATTTAGTCCAATGGTATGACCTTTTAATGGCAGTTAAAAACAATATTAACTTCCAATTTCCTAAGATTGTGTACTCTCAATCATCAATTACAGTACACATGCTATTTTGTCCAAGAAATTTTTATGGTCTGCAACACACATGGTTGATGAAAAGAAAAAAATAGTCACAAATCTCAAAATTTCACTGCAGAAAAGCAATTACACAAACCTCTCTCGTCTAGTTCAACAACATAGGGCACCTTGCCCAACTCCTTGAAAACAGATTTGGCCCTTCGACAGAAACTGTGCAACACAAAAATCATTGTAAGACAAAATAGAGATTCAAGCTCAATACAAATGCCACTATAAGGCTGTAAAAAAGCAAAATTACTTCTTTATGAGAAGCCAATTCTAACACCTTGTGACACAGAATTAAGAAGATTCAAACAAACATTTTCTTGCTGTGACAAAGTAGGATGCTGCAGAAGAATCTCCTTGCTTTAAAATTGGACGAATAGAAATGGTGAAAAAAGGTCTAAGCAAACATAACTTAGCAAAGACTATGGCACAGAGAAAATTTTACGATAGAAAGGATTCATTAGAAGACCACACACACCGGGTTTAATCATTACTATTTTTATCGCATTGGCAAAAGCTCTACCGTTCCACAAACTTCTGGGTTTTCATCTAATTGAAGTTTCATTTTCTAAGTTGAGCTTCCAAATGAGAGAGCTAAGGTGGCTTCCAAGTTCAACCTCTTACATTAGGCATATCCATTTACAATTTCTAGTTTTTATTAATTTTATTCATTTAAGCCGTCCCCTACCTCTTCCAACTACTTGGTGCAATTATACCACACACAAGACCCTCATACTTCAACCAATACAAGTCTTCCCGGTTACAAAACAAGCACAAGTTCACCTTCATTCTTTCGTGTGCCTTCCCTGGTGATGCTTTCAATATATTTGAATAAATTAATTAAAATAAGAAGAATGCAAAGCTACACAAGATCAGAATACAATTCACAAATAACAAACAGACATTAGCAAACGCCGGCCGCCATCTGATGTGCAGAATCTTCACGTTGTGAACCGAAGAGTGACTGAAAATCGAACTCCAGAGAACAAAAACAAAACCAATCCGAATCGAGTTCTACCATATACCTATTTCAAACTACGGCAAACTAAACCCAAAGTCCGGCGTTTATAAGTGCAGATCATCGAAGTAGAATATTTACGGGCAGTAGGACTTGGAGAAGATGACGATGTCGTGGGAAGAACTGGCCATCTTCACGAAATTCTCCTCGGCAGCAGCATCAACAGTGGCGAAGCCGTAGAGGGAAAAAACCACCACCACCACCACCAGCGGAACAACCATAGCGACGCCACGCCTCGCAAATGCCATTGAACTCGGTCAAAGGCGCTCTGCTCCCAATCTGGTCCTGCGGCAGCAGAGGAGAGCAAGTAGAATCGCCTCCACGAGATCCAAATTCTAACGAATCGATGAAATGGCGACCGGATGAATGGACGAGAAAAAGAGGAAGTTTTTAGGGTTTATTCGATGAAATACCCCTATTTTGTCCATTTTGAAGGAGACCCATTTTTAATCAGAAATTGTTTATTCGTTCACCTTAATTTTGGAAATTTTATTTACCGCGTGTTTATGAAAAGAAAAATTTTAAATTTTTTTATTATTGAAATATTAAAAATCTAGAAATAAAAAATTTTATAAGACCATTTGTGCATGTTATAAAAATTTAGAAAAATTTATATTTAATTTGTAAAAAATTAAAAATATTTTAAATTTTAAATATTTTGAAAAAAAATTCAGATTTTTTTTTTCATTAATTTCTAAAGACTCAAACCTCCCTTAAGGACGTATATTTCGAGAGATTCTTTGTGTTTGTTAAGAAAATTAGGAAAATAAAATCCAAATTTTCAACTGCATATAAGGAATGTTTGCCCAAATTTTATTTTATTTTTATAAGATAAGATACCTTAAAAAAGTTAAGTTTGTACAAATACAAAAAAATCAACACTACTATAACAAGATGTAAATAAGAATTAAAATACAATGATAGCTAAAGGAGGAGACACATGTTTTGCCATTGTTGTCTCATTATCTCAATTGTATGAAGATTATTATCTATTAGATTTAATAATGATAAAATTTATAATTTGTCACTATATAAAACATTAAAATCTGTCACTAAAAATTTGACCTTACATTTTTTTGTCTCAATAATTCATGCATCTAAAATCCTGAACCCTTGCACACATTGAATCTTAAACTTAGACTAGGTGCACTGTCTTCAAAATTTTAAATTTTAAATTCTAATCATAAATCTTAAAACTTAAATCTTAAATTGTAAGATCGAGTTAACTTTAACCTCTCACTTAGATCACCTACAGTCAAATTAACTATCCAAAATTAATAATGTCAGAATATCAAGGTGATAATCATATGACAAATGGGCTTAAAAAAATTTATTATTCTTGTAACACATCCACAAAATAGCTAACACAAAACAAATCCAACAAGTAGATTCCAGAATCAAAAATCAAAAAGCTTAGAAATGAAAGTTTAATTTGATCTTATTGTAAAAAAAATGAAGAACAAGATCTTTGCGAAGGAGCTTTTTAGAATCAAAAATCGAAAAGTTCCAAATACTAAAAAGTATGTATTATCTTACAGCCTACAAAGATATGTTTTTTATTTTGCACACAAATATTACAATGAGATTGAGGCTTTGTTTAAGAATGAGGTTTATAAAGATTTTTACTATGTAAAATATATGTTTTAACAAATAGTGTAATAAGAGTAGATGTTTTCACGGTAGCTGTCAGAAAGAAAAATAGAAAGAGATTTTCTCACCTTAATGTTGGGTTTGTGGTGTGGAGCCTAACTCAATAGAGAGGCAAGCGGCAACCGGTGGAAGCAGGCGACAGTCGACCAATGTGAGGCGATTGCTGGCACATGTACCCGGTTAGGATGTTGCAGTTGGAACAAACCATGAAGCCTGACTTGCTGAAGGTAGAGGCAGGCGGTAGCCAACACCTACAGCCGACTGGAATGTCGAGGACTGGAAGAGACCATGGAGGCCTGGCCAGAGGATCAGCAGCTAGTGGGAGATCGGCAGTTGAGCAATGGAACCGAACGTGACTTGCGAAGGACAAGTGTTGACATGAAGTTCGTAGTGTTACGGCGAGTCATAAATTGAAGGTTGTAAAGTTACAGCAGGCCATAAACTTAAGGTCGTAGAGTTACGACGAGCCATAAACTAAAGACTGTAAAGTTACAACAGGTCATAGACTTAAGGTCATAGAGTTACGGTTAACAACAAAGGTGAGGAGTAGCTAGAGGATAGGTCGCCAAAGGCATCTGAGCGACTACCGAAGGATCCAACTAGCTATCGGATTAAAGGGCAGTCATGTCAAATTTGATGATGATAGATCCAGATGGACGGTTAAGGTTACATGTACTCTTAGGATTTTGTTGTATTGCTCTATAAATAGAGCATGTTGTAACCCTAAGATGTAATGATGGCCTAGTGACAGAAGAGCAGTGGCTACATGCGTGAAGAGAGAGAAATGACACCCATCTGAGAGTGAGCTAAGAGGAGCTACCGCAAACTTGTAAGTCGACACTTGTACACATCGAAAGCTTATGAGCTGAAGTAGCAGAAGTTCCACCATCATTCTATGAAGCAAGTTGTTAAACCACGTAAAACTTGTATTGTACATGAATATTCTTTTCTCTTTCTCCATTCCACTACGTCACAGAGGACAAGTACACGAGCAAACGACAAAGAGAGTTCCAGAAGCGAACATCTAGAATCTCAACACTTAAAAATCAAGTCAAGTAAATTTCACCTAACTTATAATGGTTATCAAACAAAGGCTAAGCAAAAAATGTTATCATTTCACCCCTTTTTTTAGACAGGCCTTTTTTTAAAAGTATTTTATCACGAAGTATAAACATATAAAATCTAAATCAAAGTCCACCGTCCATAAGAATTTGATAGCAAAATTTTACTGAATAGTTACCATCTTCATTAAAAATCCAAGAAACCTTATCTGACTCTTTTGGAAGACACGTGAATTTAGAATGGCAATAAATTCATGTAAGCCACCATTAAAATGCTGATAACAAATTTCCAAAGTTTTAAGGAAGCCTATGCTTTTAGCCTTATGCAAAGTTAGTTAAAATTATTGTTAGTTACTATTGAAGTTGTATTTATTTATGGTATTGTGTGACGTAATGTTATTTGTCAATATTATTCATTAACTCTAGCAATCAATAATAACGAGAGTTGAAATTTGATAAATAAATAAAGCATAAGTCCATATTAGGGACATTTAATTTCATATACTTTTTTGATAAAAAAATATAATTTACAAGATAATTCAGCCAATGATTGAATTAGACAAAATGATACTTGTTTCAGATTTATAAGATGATTTTACAACTTAGGTAAACCTTTCATTGTACATTTACCACATTACATTCTCAAATAATAAACCTAATTAGCCCAATGGTTACAGATTCAAAGACATACTTGTTTCAATCTCGCCGCCACCACATTCACCTCTTCAAGTTTGGTGACCATTAATGGTAGATGAAATATCTATCTTTAATAGATTTGTACTTTTAGAAAATATGAAAAATTTGATTTATTATTTTTCAAAATTTCTCATATTTTTTAAAGACACAAACCTTATTTTAGTAATGAATCATAATTTGTCACAATATATCCAATTTTTAGTCCTAAGAATAGATGTTCCAATTTCCAATAACGACACAAACCCTCTTTTGGTGATGTTTTCCATATGATGAAATTTTGAAAATTTCCTACATATACAAACCCTCCTTATATTTGTGATATAAGAAATTTCTTTTGTAATATGAGATAATATAACTTGCAGAATGAGATGAATCTTCCTATGATATGAATTAGTTAATATATGTGATTTGAAGTAACATATAAAAAATACTAGCTATCATCATAATGTTGTGTCAAGTCTCAAAATATGTTTTAAATTATATATGACATTTCATTTCAAAGATTCATCTTTCACAACTTGATCAAACATTTTGTCATACATCAAGTCAGTTGTACATTTCTTATGTGTCCATGCTCATCAATTCCAATATTACAACCATATCTTCAAAGTTGAACTTCATAGAAAATTAAATTGATTCCCAGGACAGTCTGACATATATATATTGAAGGTGGTTGATTTGTACACAACCATATTTTTTATTGAAAATCTCTGATCAATTTTAAGACCTAAAAACCTGAGAAAAATACAAGGACTACCAAAATGTCAACATTTCATTGTCCTCCCCAAGGTGGTGGTCCTTTCCCATGCTACTCTGGAAGGAAGATTTCCACAAAATGACAATATTTTATTACGTCCACCTACACTGCTTCAAGTGTTTTACATCAAACTGCCCAGCAGAGTTCATAACGTAAGACATGGCTAATGATCCCACACAAGGCAACATGTAAATGAAAGGAAAAAATAGCAGCATATTAGCTATAGCTTCTCTTCCAGTTCCACTTGGCTTATCAATACCCATATTCAAAGTGGGACGTGAAGGTCAGGGGGTTTTTTCCCTTCTGCTTCAATTCAGACAAGATCAACAAAAAAAGCCCCCATCTTTCTATTTAGTGATCATTGCCACCATTGCTACTAGAACTGCCCATTCCTGCTAGGAATCGGACCACTATGCAAGTAATGTTATCTGCACTGCCTCTCTGATAAGCTTCTTGCATCAATCTCCTTGCAGCCTGCTCTGGATCTTGGATTGGTTTGATCATGGTAACAGCTTCCTGAAATGTTTTTGCATTTGCAGCATTGTAAAGTTACAACATCCCTTCACTTAAAAGCCTTAAGTTGTTCAATATGTATTGAAATTAGTAAACCTCATTAGAAACAACATCCCAGAGCCCATCGCTTGCAAGAATTAAGAATTCTAAAGAGCCATCAATTCTTTCCTCCTACATTCAGAATATAAATGGAAGCAAACATAGAGATGCTGCACGTTAGGGGAGAAAAGATGATGGCATGCCCCACAAGAATCTCATTGAATCAACATGCCTGGATTTCGGGTTCAGCAACAACATATTGCTTCAGAAGTTTATCCCCAAACGCACGAGAAACAGCAAGGACACCACCAACACGCCAAGTTCCTGCTTTTCCACAAAAAATAATTTAAAACCATATATGATGGAGAGTGATGTAACTATCCTATTGGTGAACAGATGTTCCAAAGGAGCTTGCACACACACAAGCAAAATAGAAAATGCTGTCAGTTACCTGCCCACATAACAAATCCTCCTGCTTCTTCAATTCGTTGCCTCTCATCACTTCGGTCAGGTTTGTGGTCCCGTGAAACAGCAATAGCTGAATATTAAAGGAAAGCAGGTTATGAACAAAGAAAAAAGAATTATGATCAACAATATAAAACAGGTAAACCATTAACCGTCAAATGTCATTTGATAAATAAATCAATTGATCTATTTGAAACAGCACCCAAAGCTTCACATTTTCAGGATAAAACAACTAGGGGAATCACTTGAGAGTCAATCCCTTCCATGCTAAATGTTGCAATGATGTGTATTTGTAAAATATAAATCTCAAGACAAGATGGTGGAAGTGAAATTATCTATTAATCAAGACAATAACCCTATATATGGAAACTACGAGGGACTTTGTACCTCTCAAAAATTGTGGAAATGAAAAATAAGAAATGAAAATCCATCTGTTGCTCCTCCAAGGACACCTCTCCAAGCATGCCCAACTTGTCACAATTGTTGAACATGGGGCTCCTTAAGGCTTCACAGATGGACATGTTCATGGCCAAGATGGATTCGCCCAAAACCAACGAAGTCTCATGGTGAAGGGACATGATTGCAAGCATCGAGATGAAGATGGAGGTTTAACTCCTGTTGCAAAGGGAAGGAGAAGATGATTGTACACATCAAGGGGGAGAGGCACTAAAAGTGCTTTGGGGTTCTCCATCGATTTTGGAATGTTTTACATAGAAAAATCCTAAAGAAACTTCCTTTTATCCTAAAAAATGCTAGATTTCAATTCCTGCATTTTTAGGATGTACAAGCACCCTACAAATCTACTTTCAATTTCAACTTGTTCCTTTTCCATTGAATTCCCAACACATAAACATTGTCACAAGAAACTCTAACCTAACCTAATTCAAAGATTTATATAAAGATTCATTTATTCATACCCTTTGGCACTCCCTCTCATATTGAATTACCTTTTATACACAATAGACTCAAGGATGACTTCAAATAATGAAACAAACATAGAAGTTGTAGTAGACATTGGAGAGGCAAAAATTAGAATAGTTACTGTTAAGTTCAAACAATTTTTCCGACTAGTTTAAACAATTTTGCTAGACAGATTTATCCAACTTTACCAACTAGTCTGAATGGTTTTTTTGAATGATTTAAATGATTTTACTAGCAAATTTATCTAGTTTTATCAACTAGTCTAAGTGATTTTTTTGGCTGGTTTAAATGATTTTACCAATTGACCAACGATTTTTCCAACTAGTTTAAACAAGTTTTGCTAGTAGATTTATCTGGTTTGACCGGTTTTATGGAGAAATTTCTGGTTTTACTAGTT